>CM050903.1:1980000-2140000 GCA_027726005.1 Juncus effusus | reverse complement strand
TATAATTATTATTTTAAGAATATTTTAACAATGCAAATAAATTTTAATTGTATGATAATTATAAAATTTTAATTTTATATCATTATTGGCAAAAATATTAATAAAGTCTTCAATTTTAGTATCATAAAAATTATTTTGTCTATAAACTAATATATATAATTCCGCTCATTCCATTATTTATTTAAGCTGCAATAATTTTTAAAAAAAAAATATATATTGACATATCAATTCTAATGCACCTATTTTTAATATTAATATTAAACTTTAAGATTAAATGGTTAAATCTATTATCAAATCATTAAAATTAAAAAAATTAATTTACTTTCTAGCAAATTAAATTATGCTTACACCGATGCGTAGCGATGGTACCGCTAGTATCAATCAATGATGAGATATCGTGACAAATTAACATAAAGACATTAGATCCACGTGTCATATAATTTATGTGATAATGATAATTATCATGACATGTCTAATTAGGATCCCACTAAATATCAAATTTGGTTCCCCATAAAGAATGCATAAACATCAATGTCCTTTCGGAGCATCTATGTTCATTTTTCACCTCATCTTCAAACTTATGCTGTTTGAGAATATCAATTACTTTATCTGAATATTTTTTTTATTTTATTTTCATGAAAATCGTCTGAGCCTACAAAAAAAGGAGAATATCAAGTAGTTCAACTTGTGAAAGGGAAAAGAGGGAATAAAAGTACAAGTGTATTATGTTACAAGCCAAACTAGGTTTTGTCAAAAAAGAAAATAAAACATCTAAGCTTCATCATTAGCTCTTCCAATAGACTTTTTTCATGTATTTGCACAACTCGTTTAGAAGATAGCCTTTAACTCAATATCCGACTAATATTATTTTTAGACATAAGTACCAATATTCTTGAACAAAAACAACTTTATAATTGTACCAAGAGAAGTTTAGCCTTAAAGTACCGGTACCAAACTACCACCGGTACCATGATCCTCTAAGGCATGCGCAATTCATGTGACAGAGGAGTTGACCCACATCAAAAGAAAATTGGCTTCATCATTGGGCATAAATGCCCTCCTTAACTCACTTTTTCTCACAAAAACATTAACATATAGATCTTTTTCTCATGCACTCCCTTCTTTCTATCTTCAATTCCCCCTCACTCTCACAGAATCTCTCTCTCTCTCTCTCTCACCATATATACAACTCTCATCCCTTCCTCATTACACCACCACTCCAATATACCCAAACAATTAGCGCCCTTCATACCCTAACCATGTCTCTTCCCTCAATTCTCACATTTCTCTCCATGTTCTCTCTCTTTATCTCCTCTCTCTGTAACCCACAACTCAACTTTCTCTCTCTAATGAAGCAAACCCTAATTGGCCAAGCCATGTCTCAATGGGACCTCTCCTCTTCTAACACAACCCCTTGTAATCTAACCGGCATCACATGCGACCAAAACCTAAACCCGATTTCTCTTGACATCTCTTCTTGGTCTCTGTCCGGTACGTTCCCTCCTGGCTTATGTACAACTTTTCCAACTCTTCAGAACCTCAACATATCTTCGAACTCTATACATGGTAGTTTCCCGCAAGACTTCTTAAATTGTTCCTACCTTGAAAACCTAAACTTAAGCAATACCGACCTGACCGGTACGGTACCTGACCTTTCATCTCTTCAGTCTTTACGTTCAATCGACCTATCATACAATCTCTTCACGGGAGACTTCCCTTTCTCCATCACAAATCTCACCAATATCGAGACGATAAATTTCAATGAAAATCCTGGTTTCAATCTATGGAGGATGCCTATCTCTTTCATGAACCTCAAGAATCTCAAAGTGCTAATTCTTTCTACAAGTTCTTTACGTGGTGGAATACCACCGTGGATTGGTAATATGACCTCATTAACTGATCTAGAGCTAAGTGGTAACCACTTAACCGGAAATATACCGGCAACTCTTGGCCAATTATCAAATCTCAAGATGCTAGAATTGTACTATAATAACTTAACAGGTGAAATTCCAGAAGAATTGGGTAACCTAACACAATTAACCGATATAGACATGTCGGAAAATCACTTAACCGGACAGATACCTCTTAGCCTTTGTTCCATACCTAGCCTTCAAGTTTTGCAAATTTACACAAATTCCCTTACTGGTCCAATCCCTGCTATTCTTGGAAATTCAACAACCTTAACTATAATCTCACTGTATAAAAACTCGCTTACTGGCGGATTACCTGAAAACCTGGGCAGGTACTCCAATCTCGTAGTTTTGGAAGTGTCGGAAAATCAGTTATCGGGCCCGCTCCCTCCTTACGTGTGTGAAAAGGGAAAGCTTCTTTATATTTTGGTTTTAAGCAATCAATTTACTAATAGTATACCAGATAGTTATGCTCGTTGTACGACTTTAATCCGTTTTAGGGTTAACTACAACCAATTGGAAGGAACAGTACCAGAAGGTATATTTGGTCTCCCTCAAGCTTCTATTATTGATTTGTCATTCAACAAATTAGAAGGTTCCATTTCAAAATTGATTGGCAATGCAAGGAATTTGAGCTCTTTGTACTTGTCGGATAATAGGTTATACGGTGAAATACCGGTTGAACTATCATGGGTAACAAAGTTGGTTAAGATTGATTTGAGCAACAACCAATTAACCGGTCCAATTCCGTCTGAACTCGGGAAATTAGTATTATTAAACCAACTATCATTGCAGAGTAACAAACTCAACTCATCAATCCCCGAGTCCCTTTCCTTGTTGAAGTCTCTCAATGTTTTAAATCTTTCCAATAATGAATTAACCGGAGAGATACCCGATAGTCTTTGTAGCCTCTTACCGAATTCTCTAGACTTTTCAAATAACCAACTTACCGGTCCGGTACCACTTCCCTTGATCAAAGAAGGCCTTCTAGAAAGTGTATCAGGAAATCCTAATCTATGTGTCCCTTTTCGTATTAATTTAACTGACCCCATTTTACGTCTTTGTCCAAAACCCAATTTAAGAAGACGAATAAACAACTTATGGATCATAGGAGTTTGCATAGGCCTCTCCCTTCTTGGAGCGTTGTTTTTCCTAAAACATTGGATTAGAAAACCTGACCCGTTAACTGAACAAGAAGGCCTCTCCTCCACCTCATCATTTTCATATGATGTAACGAGTTTTCACAAACTAAGTTTCGACCAACACGAAATAGTTGAATCCTTGATAGATAAAAACATAGTTGGTCATGGGGGTTCAGGGACAGTTTACAAAATTGAACTCAGTAACGGTGTATTAGTTGCTGTTAAAAAACTGTGGGCCCGAAAAAAGAAAGGCCCGGTTAATCCGGGAAGTACTCTGGGCAGCCCAATACTTGACCGAGAGCTCAAAACAGAGGTAGAAACCCTAGGTAGTATACGACATAAAAACATTGTGAAATTATATTGTTGTTATTCTAGCAACGAGAGTAATCTTTTGGTGTACGAATATATGCCCAATGGGAATTTATGGGATGCCCTTCACAACGGATGGTGTTTTCTTGATTGGCCGACTCGACACAGAATTGCTCTCGGAATTGCGCAAGGATTGGCCTATTTACACCATGATTTGTTATTTCCAATTGTTCACAGAGATATCAAGTCGTCAAATGTGCTTTTAGATGTTAATTTTGAGCCTAAGGTGGCGGATTTTGGCATAGCCAAGATTCTTCAAGCAAGAGGAGAGAGAGACTTGTCTACTACGACCATCGCTGGTACCTATGGGTATTTGGCACCAGGTAACCCAAGGATCAAAATTTTGGCTTATTTATTTGTTGTTCTGGTACCAGTCTTGACAGGTTTTGCATTGGTATACCATCATATTGATTCCTCCGCAATTATGCCTCAACTAATGCTCAATTGAAAATAAGCCTCGTGTTATGCATTTTTTCCTAAATTAACTGTATGCTGTATAATTAAGCATATTTTGAACAAATTAGTGTTAATTCACCCTCCTTTATGGAATGAAATGCATATAAGTTAAAAACAATGATGAATGTCTAACGGTACCAATGAGAACTCTCTACCATGTAAGTTAAATAAAGAATAGTTAGATTTGATAACCCTTAAACTCTAATCCATCATAAGATTATGATGATACATGCGATTAGAAAACAGTAGATGATTATAACTAATTATTTTCTATTAAACAGAATACGCATATTCCTCCAAGGCAACAACCAAATGTGACGTGTACAGCTTTGGAGTCGTTCTGATGGAGCTGGTGACAGGCAAAAAACCGATCGAGCCTGAATTTGGTGATAGTCGTGACATCATCCATTACATATCGACAAAAATAGGTACCAAAGAAGGAGCGTTAGAAGTTCTAGACAAGAGAAATAATAGCTCATGTAACCCGTTCAAAGATGAAATGATTCAAGCTTTACGCGTCGCGATAAGGTGTACCTGCAGCATTCCTACCTTACGCCCTACGATGAACGAGGTTGTGCAACTTCTCATCGAGGCTGATCCATGTAAATATGATGTTAATGGGGCCTCATCATTCAAAATCAAGGACTTAACCAATAAGAAAGTATGATTTGACAGTAATTTGTACTACATATACCTAGAAAAATAAATGGTTACGGGAAAAAATTGGTTTAGTAAATGTAGGAAGCTTGGCTTGATTTGTATATAAATAGAGTTATTAATTAGGTAGGTTTATTGATTAAGAGGAAATATAATATAATATCGAAAATGTAAGGGGTTCTTTTGCATTATCTTTTGTGTTATTGACAGCAATTTATTCTCGCAAAACTAGGAAATCTAATCCGTTTAGAAGAGAAGATTCTAAGTGTTACTAGGAAATTTTGTTATTCAGAACAAATTAGTAACTAAAATAGCTTTATATTCAATTTTTGTACTCAGTAAAACATTTTCATGTCAATATCACTAACTTGCGTCCAACAATTAGAGGTAGGATGTTGATCAAAGAGATAAATATAACAGAATATGGAAAAAAAAAATGGAAGGTCCTTCTTGCACCTTTTTTGAGTCCTTTTCATTTCTTTTTGACAAATTCTTTTTGTTCTAAATATATCATCAGCTTTGTATTTACGCAGAATCAGGTTCTCATGTTACCCTACATACACATTTAAAGTATTCCGTTTTGTTATACCCTGTCCTTTTTCTTATTATTTTTACCTCTTTTGTTTTATGAGAGTGACACAAAGGAATACTCCTAAAAGACCATGGATGATGTAAGCTAGTTAATATTGGAAATTTTTATATCTAATTAACATAGTTATTTAAAAATCTAAAACAACTTGATTTTATTTCTCTAACCGGATATGTTTAGGAGTTCTGAGTGCCCCCTCAGAGCGAACAGCTACACGGCGATATCTCGCCTTAAATAATAAAAATGGGGTTTCTAGCTAGTTCCACCTTTGTATTTAGGGCCCGTTTGATAAATGGAATTAGGAAGTGTAAATGAATTTTAAGATGGAGAAGTTTAAAATTCTGAATTAATTAATTCTAAAGTTTGTTTGGATGTTAGAAGTATAAAATTCTGAAAAACATAATTTCTTGTTTGGTTGTTTGTAAAAATATGAACTTATGCTATAATTATACAATTAATAATATAAAATATGGAATAATATAATATAAAGTAATATAAAATAAAACATATAACATAAATAATATAGAATAAAACATATAACATAAATAATATATAATAAAACAAATTAATATAATAAAATACAACATAATATAATAAAATACAACATAATATAATAAAATAAAATAAAATAAAATAAAATAAATAAAATATAATATAATATAATATAATATAATATAATATAATATAATATAATATAATATAATAGTTGCCGTACTTTGGCATTTCAAGTTTTAGAGAAAATTACATTTGGGTGAAATTATATAGAGATGAAATTTCAAGAATTATATTATTCTTTTTCTCTAGTTGTCTATCAAACAAAGAATTAATTTTAAGATCCAATTCCGGTCCAATATTCTAGCTCCCAAACGGCCCCTTATATAATTTCTTTAATGCTTTTAATATGTTACCATAAATTAGATTTGAAAAATTGTTCTTTTTACTTGAGGCGGGATTTGAAACTCCGAATGTCAATGAGAGAAATAAATTGAAAATCAAGTTGTTTTGACTAGTTGAAAAATGTTAAAAGAGTTAGATATAGAAACTAGCATTCATATTTCTGTTGTATTCTACTTGTGAATATCAAACGTATGGAGTTTGCACAAGCACTAAAATCACCAAATGCACTGATTGTATATAAAATATCTTCTGTTTGCATCAAGTAATTTTCATTTCTTTCTTGAAAATATTCCTCCTTTGAGAACTTCAAAAAAAAAGTTTTGTCAAAATTGTTGTCACAAACAATTTATTAAAAGCCGTCAGTGTCAGTGAAAGCTGCTTTCACTAGTCATATTTACATTCCTTCGGTGATAAAAATCATGAAAGTTAATAAATTATTCTAACAAATAACCGACGGTTTATTAATTTTTCACTGTTGTTTATGAAAAAATAGATTTTATTTATTTCATTTTTTTTAATAAATGATTTGTTTCAATTTTTTATAATGTTTATAGTAAATATATTTTGCGGAAAAAAGGGAATCGGTATGTTAGTTCTATGTCTAAAGGTTCTTGATTTTCATGTCGAAGAAGCTGACATGCTTACTTTGAGTCTGGTGAGGGGCATTCAGACCCGCCGCTATATCTATAGTTTAAAACAGAACATCTCGAGAGTTATTGCAAAGTATACCACTTATTTACAAGTTCACCACCGATTTCGAATCAATAATGAAAATGTTGATTTTTTTACGGTGATTAGATTTATGTTTAATAAATCTCTGATGGGATATAAAGAGATGGTAATATTCCACACACACAATTTTTTTGAACAGATAGGTTAAAAAAAATATTAAATTTTCATTTATCACCAATAAAATTGCAAATAGTAAGTAAAGCTATCTAATTACTTCAAATACTTGTAAATCATATTAACTCATCAAAATGCAAATAGAGAAAACAACCATGGAAGACTGACACTTTCTTTAATTATTTCAAAAGTTAAGCTTACTAATCATTATGATTTGCAAGTGGATACGGTTCCAATTATCCATTTAGACTTTTAATAATAACTCAATCTTAATATGATAAGCACAATTGATTGATCCAACCTGAAATTGACCTGATTTATATGACATATATCATGATCTAAACTTATTGCGATCTAAATCCAAAAAAAAATCCATACAAGTACAATTAATTTGACCCTGGCCAAAATTAACCCGAACAAATTTAAACTTGCAACCAAAGTTCCCACAGTTTTAGTGGTTAAACTTAAGGGAATCCGAAAGCACGACGGGGTTGAGCACGTTCAAAACGCGACTGCATACTGTTTCTTCCAATTTTCAATATATTTTTTGTTTTCTTTATATTATTTTCATCATTTTATGTTGTATTGTTTTACTAGTTCTAAAAAAATGAATTTTATATACTATTTATTTAATTTATATATTGTTTATTTAATTTTATATATTTTTTATCGCCTTTATATATTGTCATGCAGTCGTGCTGCACGACGGGCAACATCATTCTGACTTTGCAAGAAATATTTTCTAAAACAAATGAGCAACATATGATATGAATTCCATATATTAAAAAACTAATTTGAATTGATAAACAAAACTCCCAAAATTTGAGTGGCTAGACATCATCCTAAACATTGCACGAGATTATTTTTTTGAATATGTATAAGGAACATATGAACCTCAATTCCATATATTCAAAAAGAACAAATTTTAATAGACTCATAACCCGTGTACCACCTCATATTTGTGAGCAAGAAATAGAAGAGGCCCTCTAAGCATCATCCCTCCCATAATAAGGGCCTACTTTGACAAAGTAAAACAACTTTTTTGCAATCTTTATCCCAACTAAAGTGAAAAAAGGGGTTAAAATCGAAGTCTTATCATCTCATGATTCCTGGCCAGGTGTCCACAGATGAAGATGATAATGGATGTGTCCATTTGTCAATGAAATGGAGAAGAAGGATGGAAAGTGGAAATAGAGCTTAATCTCAGGAGAGAGCACTATGTAGCTATGAAATGGAATGTACCATGTTGTAACCATACATAGTGCTAATAAGTCCACTTAGGAATTGGAGCACTAGCTAGGTAAGAATTTAGCACATTTTTTGTATTAGTAAGTGGAAAAACCTAACAAAAAATGTTATAAACCATGTTTAAAACCAGAAAAAAGGTAACAACGTCGTTTATATTATACTTCTTAAAAAAATAAAAGTTTCAAAAATAGCAATTTCAGGTCTAATAAAATGCAAATGGGCCGAAACAAAATTCTGATAAAATTATTGGGCCCAAAAAAATATAACATTATTTGGACAAATTATGTTTTTTTTTCTAATTTAATATTTCGGAAGGCACACTGTATTACAAGGTACAGTTAAAAATATTCCCATCTAAAGTGAATATTTGATAAAACAAAAATAATGCAATAACTTGAAAATTTTTACGTCCATGTTTGATCAAACTAAAACTAGAAATTTAAAAATAAATTACTTTTAAATTTTCGGGACTTAGGGACCAGTCACATACTAACAACAAGAATAGAAGTATGAAAAGGAAAAATACAGAAAAACAAACATCCCTTATTTAAATTTCAGGGTTGATTTTGAATATGATTTCTAACATAATAAATTGTATATTTAGTTGATTCTCCTTCAAAAATCAAATTATTATGTTGATCTCCTCTTAATTGTTACTCATAAAAAAGTCAATTGCGTAAGACAAAATAGAGAAGAGAAATATGTTGAGACATAATTCTTATTGACAAGTCCTTTGTTATGCAAAGATAAAAATTAACACTGAAAAGTGTATTATGGGTTATAAAGATTAGTCAAAGAAAAAAATATATTGGTAGTAGAACCATACTTAATAATTACTTTAACTTTTGGCAACTTTTGAAATTACTGTAAAAACCATACTCCTATTTTTATTTTTACTTTGTTTGCATTCAAGGCACGTAGCGTTTACATATAATTTTGTTAGGCACTGTCGGGAAAATGCCAATCTTAATTTCATTAACCAAACGCTATTTCAAAGTTCCAGCAAACATAGAGAAAAATGCAAGTAGACCTATTATTAAGAGTAAAAAAAAATTATTACAGCACAAAAGATAATATTAATACCCTTCTTATTAAGGAAATTCTTACTGCTATTTGTAAAATAATTTTGGAGGACTAAATATGCTAATTTTTAATATTAATACATCATAAATCTCTAATATATTATTTTCATTATCAATATTTTATTTCAATCTCAAATATTTCAGTTTGGCACAAGTTAACATGAAATAATTTCAATGTGAAGGAAATATTATTTGAATCTTTATTTTTCCATAAAATAAAACGTTTAAATGTTTGATATATTACTTTTATTATCAAAATATTATTGTTATGTCAGTATATTGCTTAAAATTTTTAATATAATGTTTCTTTATTTTTTCCGCACACTGACTTACAAAATTAATTCAATGTGAACAAGATATCGTTTAGGTATCTAATTTTCCATATCAATACTCTCTTATACTCTTATATACTATTTTAAGCATCAATATATTCCTTATAACTTTAGTATATATTTTTGTGTTCAATTTTTTTGGCACAAAATTTTCTTTGAAGAAAAAAAATACCCCTTAGTCAATCAAAGGGGTCCTTCGGGTTAGATCACTGTGCGATCTAGAGTTCTTGCTCCACAGGACAGAATCCGTTACGAGGGCAAGCTTTGCATGTGACGTACCAACTGCCAAATTTCAACGGGGCACGGTGAAACCCATTTAGCACACAGGACCACCTCAGGACGATTAACTTAGAAAAGAATGGGTATATAAATTGTTGTTGGAAAGTCTAAATTTGGAGGGTGGGATTAAAGATTGATTTGTTTAAAATCGGAAAAAAGGTAACAACGTTGTTTATATTATACTTCTTAAGAAAATAAAAGTTCCAAAAATAGCAATTTCAGGTCTAATAAAGTGCAAATGGGCCGAAACGAAATTCTGCGAAAATTATAGGGCCCTAATAATACCACATTATTGGGACAAATTATGTTTTTTTTTTCTAATTTAATATTTTGGAAGGCACACTGTATTACAAGGTACAGTTAAAAATAATCCCATCTAAAGTCAATCTTTGATAAAACTGAAATAATGCAATTACTTGAAAATTTTTACGTCCATGTTTGATCAAACTAAAGCTAGAAATTTAAAAATAAATTACTTTTAAATTTTCGTGACTCAGGGACCGGTCACATACTAACTTTTAGAATAAAAGTACAAAAAAGAAAAATACAGAAAAACAAACATCCCATATTTAAATTTCTAGGTTGATTTCGAATATGATTTCTAACATATTAAATTGTATATTCCTTCAAAAATTAAATTATTGTGTTGATCTCCTCTTAGTTGTTACTCATAAAAAAGTCAATTGCATAAGACAAAGTAGAGAAGAGAAATATGTTGAGACACAATTCTTGTTGGCTAGTCCTTTGTTATGCAAAGATAAAAGTTAACACTGAAAAGTGTATTTACGGGTCGTAAAGATTAGAAAAAAATAATAATTATTGGTAGTAGAACCATACTTAATAATTACTTTAATTTTTGCCAACTTTTGAAATTACTGTAAAAACCATATTCCTATTTTTATTTTTACTTTGTTTGCATTCAAGGCACGTAGCGTTTACATATAATTTTGTTGTCGGGGAAATGCCAATCTTAATTTCATTTACCAAACGCTATTTCATAGTTCTAGCAAACATAGAGAAAAATGCAAATAGACCTATTATTAACAGTAAAAAAAAAATTATTACAACACAAAAGATGATATTAATACCCTTCTTATTAAGGAAATTCTTACTGCTATTTGTAAAAGAATTTTGGAGGACTAAATACGCTAATTTTTAATATTAATACATCATAAATCTCTAATATATTATTTTCATTATCAATATTTTGTTTCAATCTCAAATATTTCAGTTTGGCACAAGTTAACATGAAACAATTTCAATGTGAAGGAAATATAGTTTGAATCTTTATTTTTCCATATAATAAAACGTTTAAATGTTTGATATTTTACTTTTATTATCAATATATTATTGTTATGTCAGTATATTGCTTAAAATTTTTAATATAATGTTTCTTTATTTCTTCAGCACACTGACTTACAAAATTAATTCAATGTGAACAAGATATTGTTTAGATATCTAATTTTCCATATCAATACTCTCTTATACTCTTATATACTTTTTTAAGCATCAATATATTCCTTATAACTTTAGTATATATTTTTGTTTCAATTTTTTTGGCACAAAATTTTCTTTGAAGAAAAAAAATAAACCTTAGTCAATCAAAGGGATCCTTCGGGTTAGATCACTGTGCGATCTAGAGTTATTGCTCCACAGGACAGAATCCTCTACGAGGGTAAGCTCTGCATGTGACGTACGAACTACCAAATTTCAACGGGGCATGGTGAAACCCATTCAGCACACAGGACCACCTCGGGAGGATTAACATAGAAAAGAATGGGTATATAAATTGTTATTGGAAAGTCTAAATTTGGAGGGTGGGATTAAAGATTGATTTGTTTAAAACCAGAAAAAACGTACATTGTTTATATTATACTTCTTAAGAGAATGAAAGTCAATAGCAATTTCAGGTCTAATAAATTGCAAATAGGCCGAAACGAAATTCTGAGAAAATTACTGGGACCCAGTAATACCACATTATTTGGACAAATTAAATTATTATGTTGATCTCCTCTTAGTTGTTACTCATAAAAAAGTCAATTGCGTAAGACAAAATAGAGAAGAGAAATATGTTGAGACACAATTCTTGTTGACAAGTCCTTTGTTATGCAAAGATAAAAATTAACACTGAAAAGTGTATTATGGGTTGTAAAGATTAGTCAAAAAAAAAAAATTGGTAGTAGAACCATACTTAATAATTACTTTAACTTTTGGCAACTTTTGTAATTACTGTAAAAACTATATTCCTGTTTTTATTTTTACTTTGTTTGCATTCAAGGCACGTAGCGTATACATAACATTTTGTTAGGCAATGTCGGGGAAATGCCAATCTACTAACCAAACACTATTTCAAAGTTCAAGCAAACATAGAGAAAAATGCAGGCAGACCTATTATTAAGTGTAAAGAAAAATTATTACGACACAAAAGATAGTATTAATACACTTCTAACTCAGGAAATTCTTACTGCTATTTGTAAAAGAATTTTGGAGGACTAAATATGCTAATTTTTAATATTAATACATCATAAATCTCTAATATATTATTTTCATTATCAATATTTTGTTTCAATCTCAAATATTTCAGTTTGGCACTAGTTAACATGAAACAATTTCAATGTGAAGGAAATGTTCTTTGAAACTTTATTTTTCTATATAATAAAATGTTTAAATGTTTGATATATTACTTTTATTATCAATATATTATTGTTATGTCAGTATATTGCTTAAATTTTTTAATATAATATTTATTTATTTTTTCAGCACAGATTTACAAAATTAATTCAATGTGAACAAGATATCATTTAGATCTCTAATTTTACATATCAATACTCTCTTATACTCTTATATATGATTTTAAGCATCAATATATTTTTTATATCTTTAGTATATATTTTTGTGTTCAACTTTTTTAGCACAAAATTTTCTTTGAAGAAAAAAAAATGCCCTTTAGTCAATCAAAGGGGTCCTTCGGGTTAGATCACTGTGCGATCTAGAGTTCTTGCTCCACAGGACATAATCTGTTAGGAGGGCAAGCTCTGCATGTGACGTACGAACACCCAAATTTCGACGGGGCACGGTGAAACCCATTCAGCACACAGGACCACCTCAGGAGGATTAACTTAGAAAAGAATGGGTATATAAATTGTTGTTGGAAAGTCTAAATTTGGAGGGTGGGATTAAAGATTGAATTGTTTAATACCGGGAAAAAAGGTAACAACGTTGTTTATATAATACTTCTTAAGAAAATAAAAGTTCCAAAAATAACAATTTCAGGTCTAATAAAGTGCAAATGGGCCGAAAAGAAATTCTGATAAAATTATTGGGCCCAAATAATATCACATTATTTGGACAAATTATGTTTTTTTTTTCTTCTAATTTAATATTTTGGAAGGCACACTATATTACAAGGTACAGTTAAAAATATTCCCATCTAAAGTGAATATTTGATAAAACTGAAATAATGCAATAAGTTGGAAATTTTTACTTCCTCGTTTGATCAAACTAAAACTAGAAATTTAAAAATAAATTACTTTTAAATTTTCGGGACTCAGGGGCTGGTCACATACTAACTACTAGAATAGAAGTACGAAAAGGAAAAATACAGAAAAACAAACATCTCTTATTTAAATTTCTTGGTTGATTTCGAATACGATTTCTAACATAATAAATTGTATATTTAGTTGATTCTCCATCAAAAATTAAATTATTGTGTTGATCTCCTCTTAGTTGTTACTCATAAAAAAGTCAATTGCGTAAGACAAAATAGAGAAGAGAAATATGTTGAGACACAATTCTTGTTGACAAGTCCTTTGTTATGCAAAGACAAAAATTAACACTGAAAAGTGTATTATGGGTTGTAAAGATTAGTCAAAGAAAATAATATATTAGTAGTAGAACCATACTTAATAATTAATTTAACTTTTGACAACTTTTGTAATTACTATAAAAACAATATTGCTGTTTTTATTTTTACTTTGTTTGCATTCAAGGCACGTAGCGTATACATATCATTTTTTTAGGCAATGTTGGGGAAATGCCAATCTTAATTTCATTAATCAAACACTATTTCAAAGTTCAAGCAAATATAGAGAAAAATGCAAGCAGACCTATTATTAATTGTAAGAAAAAATTATTACAACACAAAAGATAGTATTAATACACTTCTTACTCAGGAAATTGTCACTGCTATTTGTAAAAGAATTTTGGAGGACTAAATACGCTAATTTTTAATATTAATACATCATAAATCTCTAATATATTATTTTCATTATCAATATTTTGTTTCAATCTCAAATATTTCAGTTTGGCACAAGTTAACATGAAATAATTTCAATGTGAAGGAAATTTTCTTTGAAACTTTATTTTTCTTTATAATAAAACATTTAAATGTTTGATATATTACTTTTATTATCGATATATTATTGTTATGTTAGTATATTCCTTAAATATTTTAATATAATGTTTTTTTATTTTTTCAGCACAGATTTACAAAATTAATTCAATGTGAACAAGATATCATTTTGATCTCTATTTTTCCATATCAATACTCTCTTATACTCTTATATACTATTTTAAGCATCAATATATTTTTTATATCTTTAGTATATATTTTTGTGTTCAACTTTTTTGGAACAAAATTTTCTTTGAAGAAAAAAAAAACCTTTAGTCAATCAAAGGGGTCCTTTGGGTTAGATAATTGTGCGATCTAGAGTTCTTGCTCCACAAGACAGAATCCGTTAGGAGAGAAGCTCTGCATGTGACGTACCAACTGCATAATTTCAACGGAGCACGGTGAAACCCATTCAGCACACAGTACCACCTCGGGACGATTAACTTAGAAAAGAATGCGTATATAAATTGTTGTTCGAAAGTCTAAATTTGGAGGGTGGGATTAAAGATTGATTTGTTTAAAACCGGAAAAAGGTAACAACGTTGTTTATATAATACTTCTTAAGAAATAAAGTTCCTAAAATAGCAATTTCAGGTCTAATAAAGTGCAAATGGGCCGAAACGAAATTCTGATAAAATTATGGGGCCCAAATAATACCACATTATTTGGACAAATTATGTTTTTTTTTTTTCAAATTTAATATTTTGGAAGGCACACCGTATTACAAGGTACAGTTAAAAATATTCCCATCTAAAGTGAATATTTGATAAAACTAAAATAATGCAATAACTTGAGAATTTTTACGTCCTTGTTTGATCAAACTAAAACTAGAAATTTAAAAATAAATTACTTTTAAATTTTCGGGACTCAGGGACCGGTCACATACTAACTACTAGAATAGAAGTACGAAAAAGAAAAATATAGAAAAACAAATATCCCTTATTTAAATTTCTTGGTTGATTTCGAATATGATTTCTAACATAATAAATTGTATATTTAGTTGATTCTCGTTCAAAAATTAAATTATTGTGGTGATCTCCTCTTAGTTATTGCTCATAAAAAAGTCAATTGTGTAAGACAAAATAGAGAAGAGAAATATGTTGAGACACAATTCTTCTTGACAAGTCCTTTGTTATGCAAAAATGAAAATTCATACTGAAAAGTATATTACGGGTTGTAAAGATTAGTCAAAGAAAAAAATATATTGGTAGTAGAACCATGCTTAATAATTACTTTAACTTTTGGCAACTTTTGTAATTACTGTAAGAACCATATTCCTGTTTTTATTTTTACTTTATTTGCATTCAGGCACATAGCGTATACATATCATTTTGTTAGGCAATGTCGGGAAAATGGCAATCTTAATTTCATTAACCAAACGCTATTTCAAAGTTCAAGCAAACATAGAGAAAAATGCAAGCAGACATATTATTAAGTGTAAAAAAAATTATTACAACACAAAAGATAATATTAATACACTTCTTACTCAGGAAATTCTTACTGCTATTTGTAAAAGAATTTTGGAGGACTAAATACGCTAATTTTTAATATTAATACATCATAAATCTCTAATATATTATTTTCATTATCAATATTTTGATTCAATCTCAAATATTTCAGTTTCGGACAAGTTAACATGAAACAATTTCAATGTGAAAGAAATATTCTTTGAAACATTATTTTTCCATATAATAAAACATTTAAATATTTGATATATTACTTTTATTATCAATATATTATTGTATGTCAGTATATTGCTTAAATTTTTTAATATAATGTTTCTTTATTTTTTCAGCACAGATTTACAAAATTAATTCAATGTGAACAAGATATCGTTTAGATCTCTAATTTTCCATATCAATACTCTCCTATACTCTTATATACTATTTTAAGCATCGATATTTTCTTTATATCTTTAGTATATATTTTTGTGTTCAACTTATTTAGCACAAAACTTTCTTTGAAGAAAAAAAATACCCTTTAGTCAATCAAAGGGGTCCTTTGGGTTAGATCACTGTGCGATCTAGAATTCTTCCTCCACATGACAGAATCCGTTAGGAGGGCAAGCTCTGCATGTGACGTACCAACTGCCAAATTTCAACGGGGCACGGTGAAACCCATTCAGCACATAGGACCACCTCGGGACGATTAACTTAGAAAAGAATGGGTATATAAATTGTTGTTCGAAAGTCTAAATTTGGAGGGTGGGATTAAAGATTGATTTGTTTAAAATCGGAAAAAAGGTAACAACGTTGTTTATATAATACTTCTTAAGAAAATAAAAGTTCCAAAAATAGCAATTTCAGGTCTAATAAAGTGCAAATGGGCCGAAATGAAATTCTGATAAAATTATTGGGCCCAAATAATACAACATTATTTGGACAAATTATGTTTTTTTGTCTAATTTAATATTTTGGAAGGCACACTGTATTACAAGGTACAGTTAAAAATATTCCCATCTAAAGTGAATATTTGATAAAACTAAAATAATGGAATAACTTGGAAATTTGTACGTCCTTGTTTGATCAAACTAAAACTAGAAATTTAAAAATAAATTACTTTTAAATTTTCGGGACTCAGGGACCGGTTACATACTAACTACTAGAATAGAAGTACGAAAAAGAAAAATACAGAAATACAAATATCCCTTATTTAAATTTCTTGGTTGATTTCGAATATGATTTCTAACATAATAAATTGTATATATAGTTGATTCTCCTTCAATAATTAAATTATTGTGTTGATCTCCTCTTAGTTGTTACTCATAAAAAAGTCAATTGCGTAAGACAAAATAGAGATGAGAAATATGTTGATACACAATTCTTGTTGACAAGTCCTTTGTTTTGCAAAGATAAAAATTAACACTGAAAAGTGTATTATGGGTTGTAATGATTAGTCAAAGAAGAAAATATATTGGTAGTAGAACCATACTTAATAATTACTTTAACTTTTGGCAACTTTTGAAATTACTGTAAAAACCATATTCCTGTTTTTATTTTATACTTTGTTTGTATTCAAGGCACGTAGCGTATACATATTATTTTGTTAGGCAATGTCGGGGAAATGCCAATCTTAATTTCATTAACCAAACACTATTTCAAAGTTCAAGCAAACATAGAGAAAAATGCAAGCAGATCTATTATTAAGTGTAAAAAAAATTATTACAGCACAAAAGATAATATTAATATACTTCTTACTCAGGAAATTCTTACTACCCATTCTTTTCTAAGTTTATCGTCCCGAGGTAGTCCTGTGTGCTGAATGGGTTTAGTCGTGCCCCGTTGAAATTTGGCAGTTGGTACGTCACATGCAGAGCTTGCCCTCCTAACGGATTCTGTCATGTGGAGAAAGAACTCTAGATCGCACAGTGATCTAACCCGAAGAGGGTATTTTTTTTTCTTCAAAGAAAATTTTGTGCCAAAAAAGTTGAACACAAAAATATATACTAAAGATATAAAGAATATATTGATGCTTAAAATAGTATATAAGAGTATAACAGAGTATTGATATGGAAAATTAAAACTTCAAATTTTTGAAATAACCACTCCTTATTTGTGCAAAACTTCATATTTTATAATTGACCATCTAACAATGATAATATAAACTGTTCATTTCTACAATGCACATTAATCGATCAAATCATATATACATCCCAAATATTCAGAAATCCACATTAAGTTTTTGAAACCACAATAAGAAAAATGCCAATTTAAATAGGAAAAAAAACATTTGCATTTCACATTTTTATACTTATGCATGGCCAAATTTTCGCACAAAATCATTTTCAATCTCCAACCGCTTCTTCATTATCAAACCATCCAAAAATCTCATTATTTTGAATACTTTGTCCTCAAATTTCGCCACCTGGCACGAATTCGCCATCCGTGCGCGGATCTCAAAGCAGCACCCAACGATGCGGGAATCTATTTCCATTTAAATTTTACCAAAATTGCAAATTAGGGTAATTTAATTTTAAGGATTTGAATAGTGCAAATTCTCTAGCAACACCAATGTAATTATTTTCATATAAGGTTAAATATTTTGGTTATTTCTGTTTTATAATAGGGAAATTCGCAAAAAAGACCCTGTATTATGCCGAAATTGAAAAAAAATCCTGCATTATTGGAAATTGCAAAAAGAGCCCCTGCATTATTGGCAAAATTTCAAAAAAAAAAAAAATTTTGCAAAAATGCAGCAGCCTTTTCTGCAAATTTTAGTAATGCAGGGTTTTTTCACAATTTTGACATACATAATGTAGGGTATTTTTTGCAAATTTTCTTATATACTAGTTATTACATACTATACATTATTTAATTCTTTTATATACTGGGTTTTTTTTTTCTTCAATTTATACAAACCGGCTCTTTGAACAATGTAGATTGGGTAGCCAAAAACATCACGCATTATTTTAAGAATGGATTTATTCATTGAGGCCCCTCCAGAAATGAAGGTAAATTGAACGAAAATTGGGTTTAATTTAGGCTTAGTTGCAGAATTCCAAGTAAGTTGTATAATTTGGTTAAATTGAGGCAAATTTTTGAACTTGGATTTCTCTGCAAAAGGTAGTAAACAAATCCCATGATCTCTCTGCAAATCGATTCTTACATCTGAAAATCAAATTCACAATTCTGTATTAATAATTAATATTAATAATTCATATTAATAATTTGTATTACAAAAGAATTTCGCTTCGCACTAAAAACATTAAAAATAAAATTCATTTAAAAAAAATACCAAATTACCATCTCCTTTGTAATTCACGGGGAGAAAAAAAATTAACATTAATTCTTTTTTTTCTTTTTCAATATATATAATATATATTTACCTACTCTAGCAAGAGAGCCATTTTTATAGCATAACATAACCATATAAAAATTTGGATCAACAAGATTAGATAAAAAAAATGTGTGCTGTTATACCAAAAACCTAAATATCATATATAAACTTATATAATCAAACATAAAAAGCACCTCAAATGTACAAAAATGAAACCATAATTTCATGGGGTAAAAATGGAATCCCAAAAATAAATTAATAAATAAATAGAACTGACTGTCACTAGTTCCACCAGGATTACTAAGAGTCAAAACCTAAATATTTCAAAATTAAAAATCATCATAATTATACAATTCTTTTAGGGAAATTTTCGAAAAACCACAACTTTTCTGAATATTTAAGAAATTCTCTCATCTTTTAAAAATACTTGATCCATTTCTAGTGGTTTTTAAGAGGATAAAAAAATTGAAGTATTTCTTAAAATATTCCGAAAAGTTTGGGGTTTTTTGAAATTTTTTCCATTCTTTTAATTTGTAAATTATGGAAAAATTGAGTAAGAAAAATTTACCTTCCAGGGTTTTGGGGTTGTCTCCTGACAATTGAATTATTAAAGGATTACTGTTAAATTTAAATCTGCAAGTATTTAAGAGTCACAAAATAAAAAGAATATAATATACAAGTGTAATTTCGTTTTACTGCTATTATAGTAAAGAGACATAATGCAAATTGAGAGAAATTAAACAAATTAAGCCTCATATGTCCAATTAGGCCTTTACACAGAACTAACCCTCAGTTTTCAGTAATGCACTACAAAATACCAACATAAAAGAAAAAGAAATTAATAAGGAGAAATACCAATAAAGAATTTCATAAACTTAATTGTTTGTGACCTTTGAATAAAATAAGTAGAAATAAATCCAGCCAAATTAAAATACCGCGCTAAATTCCCAAAATTTTCTTTTAAACTTTGGAGTTGTTGTCTGAAAAAAAAATATTAATAGTAAAGAAAATATATAATAATATGAAAAAAAATTCTAATATAGCCGTTAAATTTGGTAAATTATGATACGAGTGACCGACTCTCATTTGAGAAAAATGAAATGAAATTTTAATATAATTTCATACCACTTAATTAAGATTCATTTTGCACAAATCATGGTTAATTGAGGCTTAATTATACAATGGAGTTATTTCTGTAGCAAATATCTAGTAAATAGTAATATAAATAAATTTCTCATACTAACCTTAAATTTGCAAAATTTCATGTGAGCCCCTGCATTATTCAATTAATAATATACAGAATTTATCATCACAATAATGTGCATAAAAATATATGTAACTTAGGAACATTTTCACATTACTGAATATACTCGTAAATATTTCAAAATAATTAGCTGCTTATATTAACAAAATACTTTGGACACCAGGAAAAATACAAAATCAGCAAAACAAGGACCATATTGAATAATTTACATCTTGGCCGGATCATGTACTACATTAATTTCTCAAAACCAAAAGAAGGTTTCACAACAGTACAAAAAGAAATTTTAGCAACTTTGAAGTATAACAATTTGGATGCAAAATCACAAAAATCCAAACAAAGCATAACTTGAAAACTTGATATTAGACTCAAATATTCTGAGCTACGAATACATTTGCAATAGAAGGATGGGAAAAGAGTAAATACCTATCAAATTATTCCCAGAAATGACAATCTCCCTTCCTTGCCCTTCTACCTACGATTTCTGATTTGTGTTTTCGAAATTGAAGATTGCCTCATTTTGGTGATCCAACTCGGATCCACATTCACACACTAATCATCACAAGGACCATGGAAATGAATGATGTGATGATGCTTCATTTGTCTTTACACACGCATAGATAAAAGGAGAACCAAACAGAAGTTGCAAGAGTAGAATTAAAGTGGAATTTTCTGTAGATTTTTGGAGCAAGAACTTAATAGCTATTGTTTTTGAGGATCGGATGAAATGAAGAAAGGAAGAGATGATCTTTTGATCAAGAGGCGGCTGTGAGGGAAAAGATGATTAAGCTAAAGATCATCATCTAATTAACCCCGACCTCTTATTTTTCACATACTCTTATTTTTCACATACTTTTGAGGCTCCTCAAAATGTCACATAATCACTTTTGACTCGACCGTTCGATCAATTTTTTTGTCAAATCTTAGTCATTCATTTTTTCAAATTTATTGATATTTTATAGTAATATTTATGTGATTATGAAAACATAAGCATATGATTGGTTGAATTGGTGTTTTGTATTCCATACCCGATTTAGTGAGAACCGTTGTGAGTTTGTTTGTGTCCACCAGATCTTAATCAGATGATTTCAATGAATCATGGAACAAAGTTATGTTCAATTATTAATACCAATAGTTAATGAATAGTTCATTAATTAAAATATAAATAATTTTTCTTTTTTTCTTTAAAAAATTATAATTCTTAATGAAATATTTTATTTCTAATGTTAAAATCATCAAATATAAATTTGTTGAAATTTTCTCTATATTTTGAGTTCCATATTGTTATACTTTCAATTTTTTTTTTTGGCTAAAATATGTGAATATAGACTATATAAAAGAAGATGTTTAAAAATGATATGCTTATTAACTTATACTTATACCTTATTTTTCATCTCTCTTTGAGCATTCTCAAGAGACCTATTGTCAATTTTATCTCGGCTGTTGGATCAATTTTTTTTGAAATCTTAGTTTTTCATTTGAATTATTTCCACAATATCACATGTACAAATAGTTAATGAAGAGTTTACTCATTAAAATATAAATATTTTTTCTTTTCTTCTTTAAAGAATTATAATTCTTAATGAAATATTTTATTTCTCATGTTAAAATTATCAAATATAAATTTGTTGAAATTTTCTCTTATTTTGAGTTCCATATTGTTATGGTTTCAATTTTTTTTCTTGCTAAAATATGTTAATATAGACTATATAAAAAAAGATGTACAAAAATGATTTGCTCATTAACTTATATTTTATACCTTATTTTTTCATCTCTCTTTGAGCATTCTCAAGAGATATATTGAAACAATTTATTAAATCTTAGCTTTTAATTAAAATTATTATCATAGTATCACATGATTAATTAGATTAATATTCAGTGTTGTATCTCCGTTATGTGGAAACAAATCCATCCTTCCAAATAAGACGGAAATTGAATTCTTTCATCTCAAACAAAATTTCAGAATATTGAAAACTATATTATATTACTTAATATATTACGGGTTCATAATAACATATGTGTAATTCATACCAATTTAACATCTAAAAAAAATAAGAAAAATAGTGTTGACAAAATTTTGAAGATAATGAGTAATGTTATATTTTCCTTTGTAGTACATATATATGTATATTGTTTTCCCATATATATAATATTAAATATAATTATTATTTATTATCTTTTTTAAAGTTAATCATCTATAATTTAATCTTTTTTAGTTTCAACAAAATTCTTCGAAATCAATTATCTTGCATTTTATTTTTTCTAATCTCATTCATCTAAGCCTGATTAATACTTAATTTATTTTTCTAATATAATATACAAGACGTAATGATATAAGAATATCAAAGACAACAATTTTGAATTCTCATGTATTTTTTATGTACTACGTTCACAAACTTTAATTTTGAATTTTCATAATTGCAAGTTATACATTATTAGATTGAAATAACTATTAAAATTAAAATACTCGTCGCGAAGCACGAGCATTGTCCTAGTAAAAGAAATTAAACCCTATTGACTGTATGGCTATGATTAGACTTTAAAATCATAAGGCTATTAACACATGAATTATAATGGCCCAAATAGATAATTTCAGCCCAAAAACAATTTATTGATGTATAATATAGACAAAAATCATTGTACTTCCAAAATTCTTAGCTAATTATATAAAACTCTGATTTCAAAAATTCAAGTTTCTTAATTTATATTTCCACAACCAGATTCATATAAGAGACTGTTATAATGAAATAAAACAGTTGAAATATTATTATCAGATCTGAAATAAATTCTTTCTCATATATTAATTATTCACACTAAAATACTTAAATATATTATTTAGTTATTGATAAAATAAATTATTATTTTATCAAAAGATGTTAAATAATCAAAATGCTAAATGTGAAGTATTTAGCTCTTATTTCAAAATCTAATTTCTGCCTTCCAAGAGCACAAAACTTGGAAACTAACACTTAGAAACAACCAAGAGAAAGGAAATTCGGAATTTTCAGTGAATCCTAAATTTGATATATTACATTAATATAATACCATGAAATCATTATAATTAACATAATTAATTTAATCTTCTCATAATTTCATATTGTCTTTACAAAATATATTTCTTTTAATGGCTAGTTTTTAAAAATAACAGTACTATATTCATATTTCACAATATTATATTCATAGCTTCCTATGATTTCATCTAACACCTTTATTTACAAATTTATAGAATTTTTCATGACTTCCAGCAACCATGATTTTCTGATGCTCACACATTGGCTTTCTGCAACCATGGCTTTCTAAACCTTGCTCAAAACTACGCTAGCAAACATGCCTTGAGAAGGCGAGGAAGAAGGGAAGCCGAGAGGCTATTAGCATGTCCGGTCCTGTCTTTTTGCGGGCATTTGACTAGTATCAAGTTGAGATCTTAATGTATAGAATTTTTTTTTCTAAATATGTAAATAATCTAGACGAAAACTTGTAAGTATTTAGAGAGTTAATATAGAAATTTCATAACATGGCATTGCCTAATAATTCAAATTGTAAAGTTATCTTTTTTAATTTGAAAGATCTAATAATAATTTGGAAAAATTTAGTTCTAACGTTGAGCAGTGATAAATCAATTTCCTATCTTACTAGTTTTTTTTTTGTTTCTCTAAAGAAAATATTGTATGGTATTAGTCCATGACAGTATGGACATATTACACAAGTCTTTTTTAATTTGAAAGATCTAATAATAATTTGGAAAAATTTAGTTCTAACGTTGAGCAGTGATAAATCAATTTCCTATCTTACTAGTTTTTTTTTAGTTTCTCTAAAGAAAATATTGTATGGTATTAGTCCATGACAGTATGGACATATTACACAAGTTATACCACTAGTGGTTTATGAACCATGGTGAACATATTCTACCCAAAATTGATAAGCTAAATTACAATTGAAAAAATGAAATGGGTATGAATTTGACACCAACTTTTTATGCTTTTAGTCTTTGTGAGAATTAAATATATGTTTTGAACTTATATATACATATTGAATTAGAGAGAGTCCCGCACAATATGTGATGCCTTTGACAAAAGTAACATTATTTGCATTACAGGGCCGGTCTTGTCTATCAGCATCATGATTAATCAAATAGATTAGAATTATGATTTCTAATCGGATGGATTAGAAGTAATTTAGTGACGTGTGGTTCAAGGAGATTTTACAACTAGTGTTGGAAAATTATCTACTTAGCTTAATTGAAGAAAGCGATTGCTTTCATATATTATATTCAAATTATTAATATTTGTTTGCTTGATTATAGGGGTGGGCATTGGCATTCGGTTGGTTCGGTTCAAACCGAACCGAATAAGGATAAACTGATTTAATCCGAACTGAATATGATTCAAATCAAACTGAACTGAACCGAATAAATAATAGAACCGATATAGAATCGAACTGAATAAACCAAATTCTAATTCGGTTTATTCAGTTGAACCGAGAAAAAAATTCAATAGTTTTTAAATTAGAATTTCTTACTAACAAAAATTATTTGAAATTAAATTAAGAGTATAATTAACTTATTTAACAATAATTAGCTTATTTTAAATATGAATTTTTATTTTAATATTTAAAATTTGAACAAAACTGAAAAAAATAATTAATAACATAATTTGGTTCGGTTCGCTTTATTTGGTTTTTCCAAATCAGAACCGAACCAAACTGATTAAATTGAATTTCCCAATTTTAAAACCGAACCGAATAAATTGAACAATCAAACCAAGTAAACCGAATTCGACCGGTTCGGTTCCCGAATAAACTGAATCATTTACCCACCCCATACTTGATTATATTTTGTGCTGACAAGACTATGTTCTACGACCCTAAAGCGCCATCATCTTTTGGGTAACCGAGTAAATCATAATTTTCTTTCTAATATATAAAGTTGGTGTTTTGAGCAATTTTTGACACGTGGCAGTGTCTTATATAATATGAATACCCAGTTTGAACCCAACATATGTTCTTATTTGATAGGAGTTCCCAGTTTGAAACCGATAATTATTTTCATATTTTTAAGATTTTTTTAATTTATTAAGTTATTTTAAGGAGTAGTAATTATAGTAAAACATAACAATTAATGTTTGATATTGTGATATTTAATTAGTAATAAATTAAGAATATAACATATTAAGTATTGGATAAATTATAATAAAATAATATGGCCCCACTCTAAAAAAAAGGATCATTTTATAAACTCCTTAAATGTCTTTATTTTATGTTTTCATTTTAATCCCTATAAAATGAAATATTTTAAATTATTTTAATATTTAAAAAATATCTTATATGTTTTCATATAAATAAAAGTTGAGACCTGGATTCAATTTTGACATTGTTTTGGGAGTTTTTGAAACAACCTTATTTTTTTCAATATTTTTAAATCTTACTTAACTTTTGATATTCGTTTTTTAGTTTCTAGAAATTATATTATTTTTTCACTATAAAAATTAAAGTTAGTATTCCATCTGTGGTTTGTTTTAGTAAAATATTATTTTATTTTAAAAATATTATTTTATTTTATAGAAATAATATATTTTTCATTCATATATATTTTATGATTTCACTTATTTATTCTTATATATAAAGTTTGTGAATTTTTTTTTTATATGTGTCTTTTTAAAATAAAAATTTGCACTTCTCTATAAATGATCATGTGCCTGGTTAGTACATAACAGGTCAAAACCAAAGATTTAAGTTAATGGGGCCAAAATTTTCATGTGCACCGCTGTAAAATCTTGAAGTAAAACCAGAGCATATCATGCAATTTTATCCGTATAATATTATATATCAACTTAAAAATTAAATTGTTCACATAATATAATATATAAAGTTTCGTGTTTATTATAATTTAAGTAGAATGAGCAATGGATATGCTCAAATATTTATTACATTAATAAAAAGGACGCATACCAAAAAGTACACAATTATTCATTTTTATTTACATCAATTATGTTATTAATTATTATGTACTGTTTGTCAAATTCATTAAGAGCAGAGAAAAATGAAGGCGTTATGATAATTTGACGATAGTATGATAGTGGTGTATTTGGCAATCATAAGCTTCATACGCAACCTTACAAATCTCTAATATATTTTTTTCTTAACGTAAATCTGTAATATCATGTATCCCCCTTGAAAAAATAATATAAAGTATTGTTTAGTCAACCATCATTAATATTTAAAATATTCCATTTTTAGAATAAAATGAAAACTAGAAAAAATTGAGTATTTTATTTTTCTCTGAAATTATAAAGTTTCAACATAAATAAACTTCTTATGAAAGTTTCATAATTATTCATTCTTTTCTAATCATATTTTATTTGATGACAAAAAAATTTATATTGAGTATAAACTATACAGTAATAAAATGAAACTATTTTAAAAGAGCACTTAAATATTCTTTTTAAGAAGGGGTATACAATAAACGTGATTTCATTCACATTTCAGAGGCCATGCATGAAATTTTTTCTTTAAAATTCTAGGTTAAATTTTATTATTTATTACAAAGTAAGATGAAAAAGTTGTGTTCTAAATACAAATAAGTCAACAAATGGCAAGTGAGTTATAAATCATATTATGCATTACTGTAGTTTTTATTACTAAATTTGTTTCTTGAGATAGGTGGAATTTGGACCTAATTATTCGTCATCCCATCCAATAATTTACTATTGGGGCAAATGATCGCTTGCTTTTATTGTTAATTTTGTAAATGCAGAAAATAAGCCAACTATATAAAAACCAAGACCGCTTTATTTATATTGATTTACATTTCTTTTCATATTTGTTTATTATTTTTATTATTGAAAAAAACTATTAGCTAATATTAGAAATTTAGAATACAAAAAATCCGATTGTACCGAAGCGGAGAGTGGTCCGCTTTAGTTATCAACTATACCTGTACGAAGTTAGAATTAGTACGCCTACAAAAGACAAAATATATATTATTTGTTGAGTCTTAAAATAAAAAATAAATAAAAATACAAGTCAATATAAGATGCCCCAATAAAATATCTAAAATAAGCATCGCAAAAAAAAAAATCAACTTCAGCCAACAAACTAATAAAATTAAATTCATCGCCTTTGAAACATAATTACAAATTAATCCACATAGAAATAAAAAAATTAAAATTATCGTCAATACTTATAATTTATACCTTAAAATAAAATTATCAATGAGTATTATTACCACTTGCAAACAAAAAACTAAAAACCAAACACAAAAAAACAGTAAGAATTAATGAAATCAAATTATAAACTAGTACTTAAGAAGACTTGCAGTTGCAATTGCAATTAAGCAATGAATAAGTTACAATTATAAAATAATCTTAACATCAATAATTATTGTATGAATTTTTCACCTTTTGTCTAATTGTGTGGATATAATTGCTAGTTCTCCAAATTTTTCATTATTAATTTGTTTCTAAGTCCTAGAGATTCCGAGATGGCGGCCTCCCCGTCAAACACGCAATGAATAAATAAATTATCCAATAAAATTCCAAGTGATGTGGCCTTAAAAATTCCAGCAATATTCGACCAAAATATGCTTTTGTATGGTACCCAAATACATACATGGACTTATTCAACACGCCCAAACCTAGTAGTCAATCCATTACTCTGCAAAAAGAGTCCTCATTTCTTTCCACGAAATTGAAAAATTGGGAGCTGTCCTTATTTCAAACATGCTTTAAAACAACACTATAAATACACCTTTAGTTTACCTTCTAAACCATGCACTAATTTCCTCAAACAAAAAATGGACTTGAAAACTCTCTCAACCCTGATTTCCTCCCTGTTCCTCCTTATATCGCTTGTTAACTCCGCTACTTTCACTGTTGTAAACCAATGCTCATACACAGTTTGGGCAGCTGCGTACCCAGGTGGAGGTCAGCAACTAAACTCAGGGCAGACATGGACTCTAAATGTACCAGCCGGCACTACTGGCGGCCGTATTTGGGGTCGCACTGGTTGTAAATTCGACGGAAATGGTAATGGAAATTGTCAGACCGGTGATTGTGGGGGGAAACTCGCATGCACCGCCTATGGGGCTCCGCCAGACACGTTAGCTGAATTTGGGCTTAACCAATACGCTAACCAAGACTTTTATGACATATCACTAGTAGACGGGTTTAACATACCGATGGATTTCGTGCCGACCTCTAACGGTTGCACCAGTAACATACACTGTGCAGCTGATATAAATTCACAATGCCCGAACGAACTGAAGACGACTGGAGGGTGCTATAACCCCTGCCAAGTTTTTAAGACCGATGAATATTGTTGTAACTCAGGCAGTTGTGGCCCTACGACATATTCAAAATTCTTCAAGAATTTATGCCCTAAAGCTTATAGTTATCCGAAAGATGACGCAACAAGCACATTCACTTGTCCTGCCGGTACCAACTATCAGGTTACCTTTTGCCCTAGCAGCTAGAGACTGTAGGGTAATATGGAGAGGGATAAATGACACATTAAGTTGTTACATAATCATATATCTGTAAGGAAATAAAGAAAAGTCTTATGCACATCATGAGATTTATTGAACTTTTTCATTATTGAGTACCGCCGTAGATTGATGTAATGGAAGTTCATTTTGGGGTCTGTTTTTTAGTTTCTGCATCAATTAAAATATCAATCTAAAGTGATGTGATTAATGGTAATATTTTAAAATTTTAAATGTAAAAGTACTATTTGTAAGAAAATAATACATTATATCTTTTATACAAACGGAAGTTTAACTCTTATGTACAATCAATATTAAAATTTCTACACTTTCATCATAACTAAGTTAATCGAATAGTTTGAGATGCTGATTGGACTTACATTAATAGGAAAATTTACAAAAAGAATTGGATTATTCCAAAATTGCAAAAACAATCACTGTAGTATTTAGCAATATTAATGACTACTTTTGATTGGACACTCCATTTAATATTAATGTAAATAAACCTAATATGTCGTATACAACATCATGCATTTTTTGTAACTATAACCGCATATTGTGAAAGGCTGCCTAGCGCAGCTGGCCACACCACTCACTCGAACTTTGGGACGACCCGAGTTCGAGGCCCGGCTTACCGGGATTTTTTGAGAAAACTACGTGAGGATGAAATAAACCCCGCATATTCAAAAAAAAAAAAAAAAAAAAAACTATAACCGCATATAATTTTAATTCTATAGTATGTAAATACTAATATTTTCTGAAACATATAGTATATAATTAATACAATCATATTTTCAATACTATTTCAAAATACAAGACTATAAAGAATATCTTAATATATAGGTATCCACATATCCTTTTTTACAAACAATATTATATTTTATTGCTTTCAACATATATGAGATCATATAATATTTTTTTTCATAATTTACACATTAAGAAATTTCATTCGTTCTATGATTGCGAATTCAGTTATGTTGGAACCCCGTCATTATCCCCTAAACATCATTAATATATCATCATACATAATCTTATAAAATATGAATTATTCCAATTGACATTCTTATCAAAGTGTATCTTTTTTTTACTTTATGACATCAAAATATCATAAAATAAGTAATTTCAAGTGTATCCTTAAAATATCTAATAAATTTACATATACAATAAAAATGGTTAATAAAAAATATTCTTTTAAGAAACATTTATGACGCCCAAACTGCAAGCACGAGGAAGAGCCCAAAAATATTCTGTTCACTTGCCCTTATGCATGAAGAGTGTGGGATAATGTCCAAACGAGACTAGTGATGAGGAATGTGTTAGTAGTGTGCCCCGGCCAATGGAATATATATATTGTAAATGTTATATTTTGAGGTATTTCAATAATATGAGCGTATGTGTTATTTTAATATAATTAAAATTATATGAATATGCAATTCAACTTTATGTCATCAAAGTATGTGACTTTGATAGTAAAACTATAAAGTATTATGAATGTTATTCTAAAATCGTCCCTCGTCATTCATAGGATGTTTGTGATACAAACATACTTATGAACAAGCTATGAATGTACATCAATATGTTAGTTGACTGATAATCACGTTTTACTGATTATGAATAAGGGTTATTAAGTCATTAACATAGGTATATGTTAGAGAACAATATACTGGACTGACCCAACATGAGAATACTACATGGATAAATATCATAAGTAATTCTCATCACAGTTGTATTATATAGTCTTTAGACCTGAAATCACTATAGTTTCCTACGTGATAAGCTTTATGTTTTGACATAATTAAACATCATCTTTAACCGGATGATATAAAAAATTATGGTTGGACATTTAATAAGTCATGCGGAGGAATGTGAGTGATAGAAATGGGATTTGTCCCTCTCATAATATGAGAAAGATATCTCTGGGCCCCTTGACAATTGGACTGAGAAAATGCATGGCCGTGCTCAAATTAATTAGTAAGGAGTTATTAATATAATTTGTCAAGTCAGTTTAGTTTGGTTCAAGAAATAAAAATTGATCAGTATAAGGATGATATATTCCATGCCTTATGATCAATATAGATATCGCGTGACAAAGAGACTAAATACATGACTGTGAATTAGATTTTGTTGGATCACTGACTTTCATATAATTTGGGTAGTCATAATGCCTTGCTAGAGGCCAACTATGATTTATGGATGAGAAAGAGTTCGAGTCCATTGCCAACATTATATGAACCTACAGGGTCACAATCATTAGGTATGCACTGAATCATGACGAGGAATGTATGTGACCAAGATGGGGATTTGTTCCTCTAGTCAAGAGAGAGATATCTCTAGACCCCTTGATGAACTAGGACTGAAAGAAATGCATGGGCATGCTCAAAATGGATTAACATGTGTTGTTAATATCATTTTGTATTTACTCAGTCTAACTCTCGATCAGGAAAGAGGCATCGATCAAACTCAAGGATGACATATTACCGTGCCTTGTGATCAAGATATATATTGTAGAACAAAAGAAATAAGCAAACGTCTATTCAGATAGGTTTATGATCGCTGATTATTTCATTTATACATCACTTTATACATGTGATATATAAACTGGTGAAAGAATAAAAGCATTAGATGCTGAAATTTTAGAAAGGCTGAAATTTCTTAGTTCGAACGGAGTAATACTCAGTTCGAACGGAACAGAGTCCGTTCGAACGGACCAATCCTCAGTTCAGAACGGAACATATATGGTATGCCTTGGCAGCTATGTTTTCAGATTTGGAAATAGTGTTCCTGTCGAACAGAACACAAGTTCCGCTCGAACGGTACTCTGGCGGCGGGAAGGGTTTCCTTATCAAAACTTACCATTCTTTCACCCCTCTATCTTGTATAAATAGAGGGGCATACCCCCTCTATTAGACACACAATATAGAAGCCCTAGAGGCAGCCGTAACACCAAGAAAGAGAGTTTTGTGAGGGTATTTTCGAAAATTATTTCCGGTCTCGTCTAGCCGAGTCCGGTAATTCCGTCTATCTGAAGTTCGAGTGGATACGAGTAGAGGTTCTCTAACTTGAGAACTTGCGAGCGATCATTCTTCATCCCTAGAAAAAGCAAGGAGGTTCGCGGAGTCGAGCTTCAGGAATGAGAAGGTTGCAAGTCAGAATCGTTCAGACCTATATCCGTTCTCCGTCTCGCGGATCAGGAAGATCCGAGGTATAAATTTTAAATACATAATCTTGTACTTTTATTACCTTAACGATGATCCTAGGGCGGGTAGAATCCATAGGTTCCGCTGCGCATTTAACGTACATGGCTATGGATTCCCCAACAATATAGAAGATCTGAAAAAGAAGAGTAGTAAGACTACTACTTCAGGTATTTTTGTTATTGAAATAAATTATTCTACTTCTACTTCATGGGTATTAGATACTGGATGTGGATCCCACATTTGTAATATTGTGCAGGCTCTAAAAAGCTGGATGTGGATCCCACATTTTTAATAATGTGCAGGGTCTAAAAAGGAGTAGACAGTTGACTAGAGGCGAAGTAGACCTACGAGTTGGAAATGGAGAAAGAGTTGTTGTATTAGCTGTAGGAATTTATCTTTTAACTTTGCCTTCTGGACTTGTATTAGAACTAAATAATTGTTATTATGTACCTGTTATGAACATAAACATAATATCAGTTTCAAGTTTAGATTTTGATGGTTTTGAGTTTATTATTAAGAATAATAATTGTACTATCCAAAAGGGAGAGTTTTATTATGGGAATGCTTACTTAGATAACGGTCTCTATATTCTAAATCCTGATCAGTCTAATCACGAGTGTGTATATAACATTAATACTAAAAGATTTAAATCAAATGATTTGAATCCAACCTATTTTTGGCATTGTCACTTAGGCCATATAAATGAGAAACACATTTCAAAACTCCCTAAAGATGGACTTTTAGACTCATTTTATTTGGGATCATTTGAAGTATGTGATTATTGTTTATTAGGCAAAATGGCAAAGAGTCCTTTCACAAAATAAGATGAAAGAACCCGTGACTTATTGGAACTTATACATACTGATGTATGTGGACCAATGAGTACAATTGCCAGAGGAGGTTATCAGTACTTCATTACATTTATCGGTGATTTTAGTAGATTTGGATATGTATATCTAATGAAATATAAATCTGAATCTTTTGAAAAGTTCAAAATTTTCAAAAATGAAGTACAAAATCAACTTTGGAAAAATATTAAAATACTTCGATCGGATCGAGGTGGTGAATATTTAAGCAAAGAATTTGACAATCATCTTAAAGATTGTGGGATAGTCTCACAATTAACTCCACCAGGAACATCACAATGGAATGGTATTTCTGAAAGAAGAAATCGAACTTTATTAGATATGGTCCGATCTATGATGAGTCAAACAGATCTTCCAATATTCTTTTGGAGTTATACCCTTGAGACTGTTGCGTTCTTATTCAATAGAGCTCCATCAAAAGCAGTTTAGAAAACACCATATGAGATATGGACTGGGAAATGTCCTAGTTTGTCTTTTCTTAAGATTTGGGGATGTGAAGCTTATGTAAAGTGTATTATATCTGATAAACTCGCACCCAAATCTGGTAAATGCTTATTTGTCGGATATCCTAAAGAGACAAAAGAATACTACTTCTATCATCCATCTTAGAACAATGTGTTTGTTGCTCGGAATGGTGTATTTTTGGAAAGAGAGTTTACTTCCTAAAGAACTAATGGGAGTAAAATCCGACTCGAAGAAATTAGAGAATCACAAAATAGCATTAAACCCAATATTCAATTAGACTCATAAGAAGTTGTTGAGCCTACATTTCAAGCACAAGGTCCACGTAGATCCAGTAGAATTATTCATAAACCCGAGAGATATGGATTTCTCGTGACTGATAATAATGATGTGGTGCTCATAGATCAAGACGAACTCACATCCTACCAAGATGCTATAAGAGTTCTGACTCTCAAAAATGGCTTGATGCCATGAAAGCTGAAATGCAATCCATGTATGACAATCAATTTTGGACTTTGATTGATCCGCCTGAAGGTTGAAAAACCATTAGGTGTAAATGGGTTTTCAAAAAGAAAACAGACATGGATGGTAATGTGCAGACCTATAAAGCACGGATTGTTGCGAAAGGTTTCAGAAAAACTCCTGGTATTGACTATCATGAAACTTATTCATCTGTTGCTATGCTTAAATCTATAAGAATTCTACTTGCCATAGCTGCATACTATGATTACGAGATTTGGCAAATGGATGTCAAAACCGCATTTCTTAACGGAAATTTATTGGAGGATGTATGGCATCAAGAAGTTGGAATCTTCGTTTTGATGAAGTAATCAAAGAGTTTGGTGTCACCAAAAATGATGATGAACCTTGTGTTTACAAGAAGGCTAGTGGGAGCGCGATAGTTTTCCTAGTGCTCTATGTTGATGACATATTATTCATTGGAAATGATATCCCTACCTTGCAAAATGTCAAATCATGGTTAGGGAAATGTTTCTCAATGAATGACTAGGTGAGGCTGCCTATATTTTAGACATTAAGATTTATAGAGATAGATCTAAAAAATTAATTGGCCTAAGTCAAAGTACATATATTGACAAGGTACTGAAGAGGTTCGGTATGCAAGATTCCAAGAGAGGATTCATGCCAATGTCTCATGGCATTACATTAAGTAAATCTCAATGTCCGAATACAAAGGATGAGAGAGAACGCATGAGGAAGATTCCATATGCATCAGCTATTGGATCTATCATGTATGCCATGTTATGTACTAGACCTGATGTGTCATATGCAGTAAGCGTAACAAATCGATATCAGTCTAATCCCGGTAAAAGTTACTGGACAATAGTTAAGAATATTCTGAAGTACTTGAGAAGAACTAAAGATGCATTCTTGATATATGGAGGTCTGGAAAATGAGCAATTTAAAGAGATATTGATTTATCACTTTATTGAAACTGTAAATTTGAATATTTTGAAAAGTTCAAAACAAAATTCAAATAATGAAGTAGAGAATAAACTTGGCTTTAGAAAGTCAAATTTCTTCGATGAGATCGAGGAATCGAGAGCGAAGTGTTTGATGATCATGATAAAGATTTTGAACTTTATTTGATACAGTTCGATCATGATGGGTCAAACATATCTTATATCTCTTTTGGGGTTATATTCTTAAAACGCTATGCTGATACTGAACAAATTTCCATCTAAAACGATTTTAAAAGACATTATATGAGATATAAACTGATACGTGTATTAGGTTGTATTTTCTCAAGATTTAAGAATATGATTTTGAGCTTACATTTCACTAATAGAATATGATGAGTAAGGCTCTAATAGTTGGAGACTTTGAAAGTTGAAATGCAATCCATATAAGACAATCAAGTTTAGAATTTAATTGATCCATCAAATAAAAATACAGTTTTTAAAAAGAACACTGACATGGATGATAATATACGAACATATAATGCATGACTTGTGATTAAGACAAACTCAAAGTATAGACTATGATAATATTTTTCTAAGTCGTTATGCTTATGTATTTCAGAATTTTCTTGGATATGGGTTCATAGTATGACTATGAAAGATGCCAAATGCATGTCAAGACATTGTTTCTTAATAGAAACATATGAAAATATGTATATGATACAACTTGAAAGTTTTTGTCGATCCTAAGAATTTTAAAAAGAGTTTGCAAGTTCCATTAGTTCATTTATGGAATAAGACAAGCATTTCTAGGTGAAAATCTATTTTTTGATGAAATAACCAATGAGTTTGGTTTTATCAAAAACTAAGATAAATCTTATGTTAACAAGAAGTTCAGTGGGAACATAGTAACGTATGATGTGCATTAAGCGCAACAAGCACATATAAGAAGGGACGGAGCCATACTTTGATGTTAGGGGGTCCAAGTCATATACAAAATATGGTTAATTTTTTTTTATAATCAATGTTTAAAAATAAGATATTTTATGAATAATGTTCTTATTTGTCCCAATCTAATCAATTTGACTGAATAATCACTACTATTTTCTCCAAGATTGTTATAAACTGAAATGATTTATTCTGTTTAGGTATAATCAATGGTTCAAATTGCGATATAGCAGTCTGTAGCGTTTAAGCTTTTTTTTGTAGCGGATTGCAATACCGGGCGCTATTGCGTCGCTACGACCTCATAGCGGGACATGCCACTTTTGTATAGTTATAACAAAATTTTCAATATAAAAAAAAATCAAAACCACCATAAATAAAAATACTATAATAATCCATAATTAAACATACACCACACAAAGTTCATTGTCCATATTTAAACATGCGACGCAAAATTCCAAAATAAACAAATGAAAACTTAATTATCCAAAACAAACACACACATACTTAATTATCCAAAATAAACATAAATACTTGAACTAATTATTTATTCTTCGGATGAAGAGAAAGTAGAAAGTGAAGGGTTTATTTTCTTATTGAGTTTGGGTTCATTTATTTATTGGGTTTGGGTTCGGGTATAATAAAATTTTGGGATAAATTAAAAAAAAATATCAAAGAGCACAATAGCGCTGCTTTTTTCCACTGTTAACACCGCAATAGTGGCGCTATAGCACCTATAGCGGCCAAAAATCTACAACTGTTATATCTTCGTTGCGAGTTGCATTTCATGACATATTTTCGCTATTGTGCGCAATTGCGGCACAGTTTAAATCACTGGGTATAATAGTATTTTGTCAAAGAAAACTTAATATAATAAATACAGTTTAAATTACAATTACTACATAATTAATTATAATAGAAATTAGATTTAAACTATAGAAATATTTTTTTTCAAATAATTAAATGATGAGTCTTTTGTGCAATTCTTTGATATGGATAAAGTATTTGTTGATCTGTTGGAGCAATTACCGGTCTTTCTGGTCCTGTTGGCATATCCGGTGCCAGTTCTCTGACAGTAACCGTCTTGGAGAGTGATCGTAGGCGGTGTTCTCTTAGTGATTCAATTGCTAAGCGGTGCATCGAGAATAGAAACTCCTGGGGTTACCGCTCTTGATGGTGAGTTCATATCCGCAGTTGTGCTAGAAGAAAAGAAGGGACGTCGAGCTAGTGCTAGTGGGATAGATTCAGTATGAATCTGACTCTATCAATTCATTTCTTTTTCACGGATGAGATTCATTTGGAAACTAATCCCAGATCTGACTCAATAGGAAATGAACTGTGCCGCAGGTCTGGTATAAATAGCTGAGACCACTGTTACTCTTGTTCTTAAAGAGTCGACAGCGCTTTAATCATAATAGGCTCTTTCTCTTTGCAAGAAGGTTTGATGGAAATGAATCAATAGTCAACTTCACGAACGACCTTCCATGCCTCATCAATCGATCGAAGAAGTCACAGAGGGAAGAGGCTAACGTCACATGGCATCCAATTCATTATTAGAGACTTTCTTACGAGGAAGAGATTCCAAGAAAAACATGGTGATTTGTCAAAAAAAGAGCTATAGTTCCTTCCTGCAACCAGCGACAAGTAGGCTGCCTTGGAAAAGCGCTCCACTGGCCTTCGATTTCTCCTTGCTCTGTTTTCTTTCTTTTTCAACATTCATTTCAAGAAAAGAAAGTCAGACAATGGCTAACTCACCTACTTTCGATGGTATTACGTTACTGCATGTAGTCCGTCCATCCAAGACCAAGACTTCTTCGATGCTCCAGTCGTGAATTGCGATTGGCAAGTCACTTCAGTTGATCCTGAGCTAGTCCGTTTTGGACTGCTGCGGAAACTGTATGATCTCATAGCAGAGAGAGGTCTAGTAGATTTCAGAGTTCCTATTCTGTTCTGGAATCTCAAAAACTGGCTATTGGGTGGCACTTCTGGCACGAGCTTCTTGGTCCATGTTAATTGTATCTATAAGAAGATATAAAAAATTTATTGGGTAGTCATCGTTACTTTATCTTTTAACTATATAACATTTTAAGTGGCATAAATTTGGTTCCTTTGTGACCCTAGAACAGTGGGAGCAAGAATAATACAATAAAATATCTTATGTGAAGGCATATTTATATTATTGATATGTCACAAAGACCACATAATCCAATAGATGTTGGCCACCTTTTTGCATAGATTGTTGGCTTTACAATTGTTGGTTTTACATGTATAGCCTTTCTTTTTTAATTATTTATTCTTTGATCTTTATCATATAAAGGGGATCAAATGTTCCACTTCAAGGACCAAAATTTAAATTATGAAGAACTATTATATAAATTTCAGATTTATTTTTTTTGGGGGGGGGGGGGGGGGGGCCAAGGTTCCTGTCGTTTCCCCCTGGTTCCGTCCTTACATATAAGTTTAATCTTAATGAAACTCACTAGATAATAATTAAGAATATGCTTACATACTTGCGAAGGATAAAGCATTCTCCTTATGATTGTGGAGGACATAAAAATATGCAACGTATTTACTGATGACAATGTTTGTTAATCCGTTAAATAAGCTACACCACAAGTACATGATGATGATCATGTTAGCTAATTAGTATGTGATACCTCGTAGATCAACGAGTATGTAATACCTGGTTGATTTGGCCTAGTGCAAGTGAGAGATTGATGGTGTTATGTCCTAGGCCGAAGTGTTTGTGACGTAGTTGATGGATTGCATTAACAAACTTTATATTTATTCTAACATATTTCATATAATATGTGCGTATAAGTTATTTTAATATAATTAAAATTGACCATGAATATACAATTCAGCTTTATATCATCAAAGTACATGACTTTGATAGTAAAACAATAAAGTGTTATGAATATTATTCTAAATCGTCCCTAGTCATTTAGAGGGTATTTGTGAAGACATATATACTTGCGGAGATAAATAAATATATATTTGTAGACAAGCTATAAATGTACACTAATATGTTAGTTGACTGCCGCCATAAGAACGCTACATGGTTTACGTCATTAGCGATTCTTATAACAAAGAGTATTAAAGTCCATTCACATGAGGTTGTCTCGGTGCCCAACATGAGGAATTTTATACTTTAACATAATCTAACATTATTTTTAACCGGATGATCATAACAGTTATGATTGGGTATCTAATTAATCATGTAAAGGGATGAGTGCAATTAATACGGGATTTGTTCCTCTCATTAAATGAGAGAGATATCTTTAGGCCTCTTGATGAATTGAACTGAAGAAATGCATGGCCATGCTCAAATGAATTAATAAGAGTTATTAATCTTATTTGTTTTATTTAGTTTAATTTGAGATCAAGAAATATTAATCGATTAATATAAGGATGACGCATTAGATGCTGCAATGAATCGCTGTGCTCACACCCCCGGGATGCCCGTCTAGGGAACGAGCCCTTTGAGATCTGTGGCATTCCTTGCTCCCCTCGGACGTCCTGGCTACTATCATGCCTCGTTGGTCCAAGTATTGATCGCGAGTCTGGCTTTCGAACAATTCACAAACAACATCCCAGTAAATAATAATATTGAACAAGGAGAGAACAACTTATTGAAATACTAAATCGATAAACTACTAACACCGAACCCTAGGTGGCGGAGTTAGGTACAATACATCATACAATAACTAAAAGCAAGGTACATAAGAGGGTCGAAAATGAAACTCTCTCTCTCTCTCTAAATCTAAGTCCATAGTCGCAGGCTATCATCACTGGCGACTAACAAGACTACTCTCTCTCTCTCTCTCTCTCTCTCACACACACACACACACACACACACTAAGTGTTTTCTAAATTCCTTCTATTGATCCCCCCGTTGCTGTCCCATCTAAGAGTCTTTTATATGGCAGAGTCCTCTAGGTTTCCAGCGTCTCTATATGGCAAGTAGCATCTCTCAAATATCCTTGCATATCTTTTCACCATTAATGTTGATTGTGTTGGTTAATCCATAGCCATGTACGTTACATGCGCAGCGAAACCTATGGATTCAACCCGCCCTACGATCATCATTAAGGGAATAAAAGTATGAGATTAACAATTAAAATTTATACCACGGATCTTCCTGATCCGCGAGACAAAGAACAGATGTAGTTCTGAACTATTCTGACTTGCAACCCTCTCCTTCCTGAAGCTCGACCCCGCGAACCTCCTTGCTTCTCCTAGGGATGAAGAATGATCGCTCGCAAGTTCTCAAGTTAGAGAACATCTACTCGTATCCACGCGAACTTCAGACAAACGGAATAACCGGACTCGGCTAGACGAGTCCGGAAATACTTTCCGAAATAACCTCACAAAACTCTCTCTCTTTTTTCTGTATCATGACGGTCTCTAAGGCTTCTGAATTGTGTATCTAATAGAGAGGGACTGCCCTTCTTGTAATCAAACGCTATTTGGATTAGTAAAATCGGAGCCGCAAGGCAAGTCCCGGAGATTAGACCACTCGTGAACTCGGTAAGGCCCGATAGCGAGTAAAAGAGAAGTTAAGGCTTACGCAACTTCTCGGTTGAACTTCGTCAACAAGTTTGGGTGTTTGGTATTGATAATCTTTATCTTTTACTTTATTTACTTTTAATTATTTTTATTACTTTGAATTATCACATCCATCATATTAAAAGTAAATCAATTAAAATTGTAAAAGAATTTTTAAATTACACTTTCGCACGTGTTAAGCCTATTTACCCCCCCCCCCCCTATAGGCCTTACTTAGTCAATAATTGGTATCAGAGCCGGTATACTGAACTTTTCAAATCAATGAAATAACCTGTATTTTGATTCATGGCAACCCTTACTCAAGTTAACCGAGTCCAAATCGCTTACCCCGACAAGCTTGACGGTAAAAACTGGAACATATGGAAGAAGTACATGACAAACGCCTTTTTCTTACATGGTCTTCAAGATGTAGGTGAAAAAAGGTACACCATAATTTACGAAATCGGTAGCTCCACTAATCTTAGTATAGACACAAACCAAAATTTAGCACACGATATAATGGCACAAAATCTCATTCTTACAAACATGATAAACTCTTAGTCCGTAATTGTTGATGGTTGTCTCAATTCAAATGAAATGTGGAAGGCACTTCTAAATCGATTCGAAGGAACAATGAAATGAAAAGAACCAAATTAATGGGTTTTGAACAACAATTTGATTGTTTTCGGATGATCGAAGGTGAATCCGTAGATGATATGTACACTCGCATGTCGCATATCCAAAACGGATACACCGTCTTAGGAGAAAAACTAACGGATGATCGAGTTGTAGGTAAACTCATAAGGGACATGCCACCGAGTTGGGAGATGCTTCGGATCTCGTTGGAGATAATGATGGCGACGCAAGAGCTCGGACCGGAAGATCTTATCAGCTACTTCCGGAACTTTGAATCTTGACTCAACCAATTGGGAATCGACTCCCAACCAAGAACCATAGCGATGTCGGCATCAACCTCAACAAATGAAGATGATGAGATGTCTGCGACAATTTGGTGACTTTCGAGCACGAGAGAAGCGGTTTAACGACAATCGCCGCCGCAACAATCAAAAGATATTTTGCTTCGAATGCAGCAAGAAAGGGCACACTGTCGAAAGTTGCTATACCCTACATCCCGAGCTCGCCCAATGGAACAAAAAGGAAGGTGAGAAACGGGAAAGAAGATTCGATGACCGACGCGAGCGAAATGATAGACGATCCGATGATCGACGTGAGCGACGTGAAGAACGATCCGATAGTTGACATGAGGATAGGCGCAAAAAGAGACGCGATGATCGAGGAAAGGACAAGAAGAAGGATAGTCACTCCGCCAAGCTAGCCGTGTGGGGAAACAAGTCGGGTGACTCATCCGGCGGTTCCGGCTCGGACTCCGACTCCGAATCGGATGTTGTAAATGTCGCTTTCATGGCACTCACAAATGTGGATGAAGTTTGTGAGCACGCAATTCAAGAAATGCTTCGCCGACAAGGATGAGTACTATCACCACTTCCTTCTCTTCCCGCGGCATCTCTACTCGACACATCATCACCAAGTTCATCCCACGACATGAGTCGTGAGGTAAATCTAGATCCTACTCTTGATTATGTTATAGAACAAGTACAAATAGAACAAGTATCAAATTCAAGTTCCAACAATGAAATTGAAAATGTAGAACTTGAAAATCGAGATGACCTAAAACGAGAAGTGGTAAAACTTAAAGAGTCTCTTAACACTACAAAAGAACTACTTGTTTCCGAAAATATGGTAAGGTCGTACTCGGCAAAACTTAAAGATTTTGAAAAATCAAAAATTTTAAACGAAATTGATTTAAATAAAAATAAAAATATTTGCAATTGCGAAAATTTGAAATTTGAAATAAACCATTTAAAAGTTGAAATTTTTAGTTTGAAATATGAAAACAAATCTCTAAAATCCGCTTGTGCCAGAAATGACACAAGTTTGGACAAAAACCAAATGATAAAACCGGTCTAGGGTTCAAGAAGGAATGCGGATCCAAACCCGCTTCTTCAAGACCCAAAGACCAAATATCGAAAATGGAGCTCAATCAACCTAAGAATAATCGGGGACATGCTTTTATTTACAAAGACTATTCTAAGGATAAAAGTTTTAAACATCAATCTTTTAAAAAATTAAAAAAAAATAATAATAGATTTAATTACTTTAATAATTTTCAAAAAACTCATGAAAATAACCATTTTGTCAAAAATAAAAAGCTCTTTAAATGAGACCCAAACAGTTATTTTTATGAAATTTCAAAAATAATTGTCCCAAGGAAGATTCAATTAAATGAATCGCAAAATCGAGCTCCCAAACATCTTATGAATGGTAAAAACTTTTCTAATGATTCTAGAAAATATAACAACGTTCATAACAATTTTATAAAAACAAATGTTTCCTTAAAATCAAAAATATTTTGTGCCGAGTCAATCGATCCTAAACAACGGAAAGCCGAATTTCAACATCATTACAATAATAATTTCATTAAAGGTAGTGAAGAGACTCCAAGTCCACATGTTCGTTTTACAATTATTTTTGTCAAGTAGGTCACATCTCACTTGAGTGTCTGTTACGTAAACTAACGAGTTCATCGAATTTTATGTGGTTACGAAAAGTTAGAAACATTGCAAGTTGCTCTACCTCCAACTTAGAGGTGCCGAAATCTACCTAAATGCTTCGGTAAGCTCCCCCTCTGTCTCTCAAATTTAGGCCATATTTTGAGGGGGAGCTATGAGCAAGAAAACATATTAGTCAAATAATTCCTTTATTTCGACTAATATGTTCTTCTTGTAGATGTGTCTAAGTTCTTCAAGTAAAACCGATCTTTGGTGATTGGATAGTGGTTGTTCTCGCCATATGACTTGGGACAAAAGCAAATTCAAGACCTTGAAATCTTTTGATGGAGGTGATATCATTTTTGGCGGAAATCAAAAGGGTAAGATAATTGGCGTGGGTACCATTGGTACAAATATTTGGACTTTGAAAAATGTTTATTATGTAGTAGGGCTTAAACATAATCTAATTAGTATAAAACAATTATGTGATGCGGGATATTATGTAAAATTCGATAGCATAAATTGTCATGTAACTCGAACTTCGGATAATATCACTGTCTGTATGGGAAAAAGGCGGGGAAATTTATACTTTCTTGATTTCCACTCTTTTACGCCCGGAACTCATTGCTTGACGGTTTGGGAATCGAGCTCATATTTATGGCATAGGAGACTACGCCATGTATGTATGGACACGATTTCAAAGCTATCAAGAAAAGAATTAATAAGGGGTTTACCATCACATAAACTAGAAGGATTATGCGATTCTTGTGAGCGTGGCAAGCACACAAAGTCATCGAGTTTTAAGTCTAAAACCATAGTGTCCACCAAGCGACCCTTGGAGCTAATTCATCTTGATCTTTGTGGGCCGATGAGCGTATCTAGTCTCACCGGCAAAAGGTATTGTTTTGTTATCGTTGATGATTATTCTTTCTTTACTTGGGTTTATTACTTGATTCATAAGAATGAAACGTGTGATATATTTATCAAATTTTTTTCTCTTGTTGAAAATGAACAAAGCACCACTATTATTATGGTTCATATTGATAATGGTGGTGAGTTTAAGAATACAAAATTTGATGACTTTTGCTCAAAAAAGGGTTACAAGCGTGAATTTTCTGCTCCACGTACTCCACAACAAAATGGGGTCGTAGAATGTAAAAATCGCACTCTAATTGAGCTTGCCCGTACCATGCTAAATGAGCATCTCTCTCCCAAATTTCTTTGGGCCGAGGCGGTCAATACCGCATGTCATGTTGTTAATAGGGTAAGCCTAAGATCCAGATAAACGAGACAAACTCGATCCAAAATCAAATGAGGGTGTTTTTATTGGTTATTCAAATTCAAGTAAAGCGTATCGGATTTATATTAAATCTTCACGGGTCATTGTTGAATCCGTGCATGTACATTTTGATGAAACTAACAAAGGAGCCGAGAAAGATATTCCGATTATAGATTCAAACAACAATGATGATGTAGAGGAAAGTCAACAACAAAACACCATAAATCCAAACGTGATCGACCCTACTCATGAAGAAATCGACAACAATACTTCTATGGAGAATCATGATGGTGACAACTCGACTCAACAACCTCAAGATCCAACTCAAGTCGACAATTCTCAAATCGAACAACTCGAACCAGAACCGGTTTATCAAATATCGGAAGTATTACGAGAGGTCTCCGCACATCCACTTATGAACGTGTTGGGGGACCCGAGAGAAGGTATTCGAACCCGATCCGGAACAAGAAACCTAGTTGCTTATTGCGCTTTCCTCTCACAAATCGAACCTAAATCCTTCAAAGATGCAAATGGTGACGCCGATTGGATCATCGCCATGCAAGACGAACTTGCCCAATTCGAGCGAAATAAAGTTTGGAACCTTGTACCTCGACCAGACAACCGATCCATTATCGGTACCAAATGGATGTTCCGAAACAAGCTCATGAACATGGCACCATGGTAAGGAATAAAGCGAGACTTGTTGCTCAAGGATTCAAGCAACAAGAAGGCATCGACTTTGAAGAAACGTTTGCTCCGGTCGCTCGCTTGGAGTCCATTAGGTTACTCTTGGCATATGCATCAATTAAAGGGTTCACACTCTTTCAAATGGATGTCAAGAGTGCTTTCCTAAATAGATTCCTAGAAGAAGAAGTTTATGTTGAGCAACCACCCGGCTTCAAGGATCCAAACTTTTCGGATCACGTATATCGACTCACGAAGGAGTTATACGGGTTAAAGCAAGCTCCACGAGCGTGGTATGGACGACTTTCTACATTTCTCGCATCTCACGACTTTGAACGAGGAAAAAGCGACACCACTCTCTTCACAAAGAAAAAGGGTGATGCTATTTTATTAGTTCAAATTTATGTTGATGATATTATTTTTGGATCTAGTGATTCGGCACTTGCAGAGGAATTTTCCGTTTTGATGCGTAGTGAATTTGAGATGAGTATGATGGGAGAGCTCAACTTCTTCCTCGGGATTCAAATCAAGCAAACCCAAAACGGCATCTTCATAAATCAAGCCAAATACACGCGAGAGTCGCTCAAACGTTTCGGAATGGATCAAAAGACAAGCGATAATCCAATGATGAAGGATATCAAACTCGACACCGATGAATCCGGTCAATCGGTAGATATTACTCACTATCGAGGTATGATAGGGATTTTATTATATTTAACGGCTAGTCGACCCGATATTATGTTTGCCGTGTGTGTGTGTGTGTCTGCTTTCAAGCAAACCCTAAAATATCACATCTAAATGCGGTTAAACGAATCTTTAAATATCTCAAGGGGATAACCAATTTAGGATTGTGGTACGGTCGTGATACAGATGCTGACTTTGCAGGATCTCGAGTTGATCGAAAAAGTACAATCGGCACGTGCCAATTCTTCGGTAGAAATCTAGTCTCTTGGTCGAGCTGAAAACAAAACTCCGTCGTGCTCTCAACGGCAGAAGCAGAATACGTCACGGTGGGAAGTTGTTGTGCACAAGTCTTATGTCTCAACCAGACATTAGGAGACTACGGGCTCGAATTTCGAAAGATTCTCATTTTGTGCGACAATACAAGTGCTATTTGCATCGCGAAAAATCCCGTCCAACACTCCAAGACAAAGCACATCGAGATCCGTCATTATTTTATTCGCGATCACGTCGAAAAAGAGGACGTGAAAATTCTTCAAGTTGGCACAACCGATCAAATTGCCCACATCTTCACAAAACCACTAGTATATGCTCCATTCACGAATTTGAGATTAAAACTTGGTATGCTTGAATTAAAAGATTAAATTCTCATTTTTGTTATCAAATCCTTTGGGCAAAATTTTATTGATTCTCCTTGATTTTCAAACTTTCCTTTATTTGAATTCTATCAAGGCTAAAATTCTCTATATACTACATTAAAAACTTTTATTAAAAAAAAATTACAAAAGTTTGAGTAAAAACACAACCTTTTAAACCAAAACCCTCAAAATACTGGTTATTCCGTTCTGAACGAAACCATTCCGTTCAAAACGGAATATACCTTAAAACGGTGCTATGAAGTCAGGGGGATTCCTTTATGAACGGAATATCGCAGACGCCTTTTCTCCTTCTCTCCTAAATCGGATTTCACCAATTTTAATCAATATAAACCCTCTTCTCTCAAAATCTCAAACCCTAACACTTAATTTCGCTCAAATCTCCACCAAACCTACACGTTTTGGCCTCCAAATCACCACCAATCATCTCTAAATGCCAAATAACCCCCAAAGCAACTCTCAAAATCCGAAAATCCATCCTCTACCGTGTCGATTCAAAGCTCTTGGGTCAGAATGGCTTTGAGACTATCTACCTTGGATTCCTTGAGATTTTGACCTTCCGGCAATCTTATCTACGTGGATCAACGCCGGATTCGGTATAATTCTAGTTCATTCTTCTTTTTTCTCTCAAATTTCATTACCAATTAATCAAGTGCCACCCAAAACCAATGTCAAAAGGAACGTCTCAAAAAAATCCGTACGCCAACAAGATCCACGGTTCAATTACGACGACCGTAACAATCGTTTCCTATTCAAAGAACCAAAATTTTACGATATCTTTCATAAAACCATGATGCAAAAGAATGCATGCGAATGTTTTCATGCACTTCGACCCGAGAAACCGGAAATTTTCGACGAGGTTTACCCTTATGCTCAATTTTGAAATTTTACCTCTCTTTTAACCATCTCAGACCCGGCGTTTCTATTCCTTGCACGTCTATTTTGCGCAAATGCTATCTAAAATGACCAAACCTATACCATTCGTTCTTGGTTTTGTGGTCATGACATAACAATCTCACTGGCCACTTTATGAGAATGGTTCGGCTTTGAGGATGATTCAACTCTGGAGACATTCTATCTTTGTCGCCATGAAATAAACCTTGGGGACACCAAATTCGAGAGCTGCTTACTCGGAGATATCCCGTACAATCATGTGACGGATTACGAACCCATCCAAAGATTCGTTTTTCACTTGTGCAATAACATCCTTGCACCGGTTACAAAACTTAAAACCAATTATGAGCGGCGACCCGCGTATCTTCTTCGTCACTTATGGTACAAATCCAAAAAGTATGACATTCCTTTCTTGATTTATAATCACATGAAAAATCAATCAAGAGTCGGGAGTTTACCATATTAGCATCTCTTGACATAGATTTGTAATCGGTTAAATATAGAGATCCCCAACTTAATTCTAGAATCCGTGCAAGTGCCCAACCATGACTTGCTTAATCCGGAAAAATATTATAAAAATTTTGGATTGAAACTTAACCATACTGAAAAGTGGGTACGGGACAATCAAATAATTTTCCACATCTTTCCTCCTTTAAATGAAACCGGAAAACCCTTATGGCTGGACGACTGTAAAACCAAAAATCTCACTTTTCAACGCCCTGAGAAACCTCAAGATTACACCGCCCGACACCACCTTCGGTTGTACCTCCACCTCCGGCGGGCCACCACTCCGAACCCATGGACCAACCCGCGGCCGATCCCGCTCCTGACCCCGCGGCCAGTGCCGCACCCCAGCAAGTACCTGTCAACACCGAACAGGAAATCGGCTTAGATTATCAAGGCGGCATGTTCGAACAAGCGGCTTGACGCCTCTTTCGCCAATCTACCCAAAACTTTCAAACCATTTTCACACAAAACCAACACTTGCAAAATCACATAAATGATATGCAAACCTCCATCTATGGGCTACAAGACGCCGTCTTTCACCGTAACAATCCGGGATCTTCATCGGCAAACCCGGATCCAACCGATTACGATTTCTTCGGACCCTCAACTTAAAACTTATGTGTTTTTGCTCTTCTTCTTTTTTTTGTTCAAGACTTTAATATTTATTTCATTGTAAGACACATTAAGACTATGGTATTTTATTTTGCATGATGAACTTATTTACTTTATTTATGTATTATGACATTGTCGCTAAAAATATTTTGGTAAATTATTTCAGTAATGTGTCATGTGGTTTTGATTATTTTAATTTGATATAAATATCAAGGGGAGCACATGTTTGGGGGAAGTTTTTCCATTTTTCCCGTCTTGTGTTCCTTTTGAATGTTTCCAAAAAAGGGGAGAAGAAATAAAACTTGTTACTCTCTCGGAATAGGTTTTGAAAATCATCAAAAGGGGGAGTTCGTTGTTCTCAGTTTGATGATATTTAAACCTATTCCGAGCTACTAATATATTCTTGAGATGGATTTTCAAAGCTAAAAGAATTCAGGTCAAGAAATCGGACATGACGTCTTAGCTCTCGAAAAGACAAGAAGGCGACTCACCTCTCAAGCTATCAAGTGTTGGAGCTCGTCTTAAAGTCTTTAATTTAATTAAGTTAAATTCTTTTTAAGTGATATTATTTAAATACTAAATTGAGAGAAATGATATTGTTTAACATACAAAACAGACTCATTCCGTTCTGAACGGATTTATTCTGTTCTGAATGGAATATTTCGTTCAGAACGGAATCCCACTGTAAATTTCGTTGGCAAAACGAAATCATTCCGTTCGGAACAGAATATGAGATTTTTTAGCCGTTTGAACTTGAAATCATTCCGTTCTGAACGGAATAACTCCATTTTGAACGGAATAGGCGTGAATCTGTCATCCTTTATAAGGAAACCAATAGATTCATATTGGGTATCCATTCTCTCTCACTTTGATAAGTTAAAAAGCGATATTCTATCTCTCTCTTTGTGTTTGATTAATTTACTCAAAATCTTGTGAGCCAAGAGAGGAATTTGTTGTGAGCAAGTTTGCAAATCTTATGTGTTGTTATTGATTGAAAGAAATCGTTGTAAGTTTTTGATTCTCCGATTCGCTACGGGTTATAAAGCGAACGGTGATTCGAGTCTTGTAATCAAACGCTATTTGGATTAGTAAAATCGGAGCCGCAAGGCAAGTCCCGGAGATTAGACCACTCGTGAACTCGGTAAGGCCCGATAGCGTGTAAAAGAGAAGTTAAGGCTTACGCAACTTCTCGGTTGAACTTCGTCAACAAGTTTGGGTGTTTGGTATTGATAATCTTTATCTTTTACTCTATTTACTTTTAATTGTTTTTATTACTTTGAATTATCACATCCATCATATAAAAAGTAAATCAATTAAAATTGTAAAAGAATTTTTAAATTACACTTCCGCACGTGTTAAGCCTATTTATCCCCCCCCCCCTATAGGCCTTACTAAGTCAACATCCTTAACAGAAAACTTGGCAGCCAAGGTCATTACAGTTTCCATATCTATTCCGTTCCGAACGGAAACATTACGTTGAGAACAGAATAACACTGTTTTGCATATCAACAATCCAATAGTTGATTATTTCGTTCACCAATTTATACATCATATGTACAACTGTTTTGAAGTATTTTCATCCCATATGAATGGAGCTCATTGTGTGACCGTGTAGGTTCCATTTAACAATGGCAACGATCTAGACTGATGTCATGACTACCCATGTTAAATAAAATGATCAACGATAAACCTATCTGAATAAATGTTTGCTTATTCCTTTTGTTCTACAATATATGTCTTGATCACAAGGTATTGAAGTATGTCATCTTTGAGTTTGATCAAGGTATCTTTCCTGATCGAGAATTAGACTGAGTAAATACAAAATGATATTAACAATACATGTTAATCCATTTTGAGCATGGCCATGCATTTTCTTCAGTCCTAGTTCATCAGGGGGCCCAGAGATATCTCCCTCTTGACGAGAGGAACAAATCCCATTTTGGTCACTCACATTTCTCGTCATGATTCATTGCATACCTAATGATGACCCTAATGATCATCCCATTATGGGTGACGTAGAATCATATTACAGTATGCAGTTCCACATATAGAAATCCATGGTGACCTCAGGTCGTAGGAACAAGCACACTATTCATATGAGAATCAGTAGTGTCATATACCATGCATATTCTCATAGTGTGGTCAGTCCAGTACGTGTTCTCTAATACGTACCTATATTCCAGACTTGACATTTCTATGCCCATGATCAGTAGAACATAATCATCCAGCCTGCGAATATACTCGTGTGGATATGTAGCTTCTTACCTGAAGTATGTTTATCTCTATAAACATCCTACATATCACTAGGAACAATTTAGAATGTCATTCCTTGGTTCACAGTTCTACTATCAAAATCACGTATTCTGATGACGTGAATCCGAAGTGTCATTCATGGTTGATATAATATATGTAAATGCACATTCACAACCCATACACACAGATATATAAGAAACAACTTTCATTGAATAAATAATAATGTCTTAATACATAATCTATTTCCTGGCACAAATACATTTGGCATAGGGCGCTAAACCTACAGATTGATCCTTGATTGCTCTTTCCCGATCTGCTCCTTCCTGAGCGCGCCTGCCCGGCATTGTCAGATCTCCTCTTGAATGCCAATCAATCAGTCCGTGATTCTAGCCTTTGTGCTTCTTTCCCTGTTTGGACGCCTTTGAGCCGCTCCTCTCGAGTCGCGATTCCTTGTGATATGTTCTGCCGGGTCGAGTAATAATGCGCCCGTGGGTGTGATCGCGGTGCGATAACTGCTCAAATCGCTTCGGACTTTACTTAATGAATATGTTTCGAAAAAGAAGAGCACAATTTCGCACACTTAATTGAACAATTGAGAATTCGATCAAGTTCAATTTGGGGATAATTTCACAAATCACAACAGATAAATTGCCTCTAAAGCAGCCTCAATCCATTCTTGCTTTTCGTCCGTAACGACCAATCAGAATTGAACACATCAGCGAGCGAAATCCTCTATACACTCATAAACCTCTCTTTAAAGAAAATGCGGTTTTTAATTGTTCTGACAGGGTTTTATTAGGGTTTAAGAAATTTAATTTGGATCTGCTGCCTTTTTCCTATATAGGCTTCCGTGCTGCTGACTATTGTCTGAAACGGAACTTATGTAGTTCAAATTTAATTTGGGGCTTAATTTTGTGGGTAATTTAATTTGGGGCTTAATTTAATTTGAGGCTTCCTAAGAAATAAGTTTGAGTTTGCTGTCAAGAACTGTTGCTTTAAACAATCTAAAAAAATAAAAGGAATGAAAATTGTATAAAAATGTGTTAGAAAAAAGGCAATAGGCACAACAACGATCAATTTTCATTGTAAGTGGAGAAAACTTAAGATGAAAATATAATAATAACAGGTGACTGAGTTACTGGCGAGCATGAAACAATATTCGTATAGAAAACTGAATGCAATTTTTTATGAATAATAAAATGAAATTCGAGAAAAGAGGGAGAACAACATACTAAAAATGAAATTCCTTAAAAAATACATAAATAAAATGAAATTACTGAGACCATCTGAAATGGATTCTTGTGCTCAGTAGCATGTGAACCGCTTTTTCAAATGATTACTCAAAAAAGGAAAAAAAAAAGGATAAAAACTGCTTTCGTTGAGAGTCGAACTCAAGACCTCCCGCTTACTAAACGGGTGCTCTAACCAACTGAGCTACGAAAGCCGTGTTGGTATAATATTTACTCTAAGTTTAGTTCCCTAAATATATAGTCTAATAGTCATAGATTTCAGTTTCTTTGCAAGATGAGGGTTTTGAATCTTAATAAACCATACCAAATAAGCTGATTATAAATTCCGTTTATTAGGCTAAGCTTAAAATAATTGAGCGAAGTATGGACAATAATGTCATTAGTTTGTCTCAACACAAGAAATTAAAGTTATATTTGTGCATAAACAAATGTATTTTGTTGACATTTAAAAAGCATTAACTAATCGATTACTCAAAGCCATTTACCCAAACACGTTTGGTATCGCTGCCGTTTCCTGTTTTCTGTAAAGAAAATGTGTTTGGGTAAATGGCTTTGTTTTTATTTTTTTCTGTCCAAATGGCAAAAAATAAACAGGATTTTGGAAACATGAAAAAAGTTATTTCTTATTTTCTGTTTTTTATTTTCAAACCTATAAATATCCTAAATCACACGAAAATAATATGGTAGAACTAATAAAAGAAGATTGATCTCGAAACATTATATTGCGCTAAAAAAGGTAAGTTGACGCAAAAAATAGTATATTCACATTAAAAAAGAATTTTGACTCTAAATTTTTATATCACACTAAAAAAGGTACGTTGACACTAATTAAAAATATTGACCCTGAAACTTTATATTACGGTAAAAAAATGGTAAGTTAGCACTAAAATTAGTATAATGATACCGAAAAAAAGATTGTTAATACTGAAATCTCTACATTCACATAGAATGGTATATTGACACTAGACATGATATATTGACATTTTTTACTACTAATTAAAAATGATATATTAAGATTGAAAGTGCTTTATTGATACTAAAAATGATATTTTAATACATTAAAAGTAATATATTTTCACTAAAAATAGTTTACTGACACAGAAAAATGATATATTGATATTGTAAACGGTAGATTGATACTGAAAATTCAATATATTGGCATTGAAAATAGTATATCAACACTAAAAATGATTACTGAAAACAGGATATTAATAGTTAATAATGATAATTCAACATTAAAATGATAAATTGACACTGAAAATATATTGGTACTTGAAACGTTATATTAACACTGAAAATATTATATTGATCTATAAACGACATATTGGCGCTGAAAACTTGAGAATGTAGATTTCGTCTTCCATGTCGGAGTTCACTTACCCTTTTCTATGGACGAAGCTGCTCTTTCATGAATGCGCCGCATCTGTCTTTCCAGGCAAGTGATAAGCTCTGTCAGCTAGGAAGGAAGCGGTATATACTAAAGCCAAGTAGATAGACCTCATGAAGGATGTTGCGTCAGAAGGCCTTCCCCAAGGATGATAAGTGTCAGGGGCCTCGAAAGAAGCCAGAAATATTTCATAGGCCTCTTCAAGAAATACCATACTGTGACTTCTGTTGGGTAATACGTATAACCGGGTACGACTTAAAACGTTGGGATACCAAACAAAGATACATTTCATTACAATTCACTCGCTGGGAAAGTTCTCGATCGGGCCAATTGACCTAGCGCATATTGGCACTGAAAATGCTATAAATGTGTATTTTTGATAAAATAATAAGCAGAAAAAAGTATTATCGAAAAAACAAAAAATAATTTTTTTGAAAACAAAAACAGAAAAATAGAAAACTAATTTTTATTTTTAAAAAACGAAAAACATAAAAACAGAAATGATGCCAAACGAAACCTAACTAATTGAAATATTTGGTTTTCAAGTTCATTTAATGGACTATTAAAAATTTCGCTATGTTTGTTTCCTTTTGTTAATCTTTTTTAACAAATAAAAACCGAACTAAACTAGTTGAAATATAAAACTTGCCAAACGAACCAATCAATTCAACAATAAACAAAAAAAAATGTTTAATTGTGCGATTACATTTAATTTAGTTGAGCGTAAAGCTGAAATAAAGCGGATCAACACTTCTATTCTCCTAATTCGATCAAAGAATGAGTTAATTATGGTGAATTGCTTTTCGAGTTTCTTTTAATAAAAATTAGAGAAAGGTACAAAATTCCAATACATAATTAAAAACTCTAAGTACATAAAAATATAAAAAACAACAAAATTTAAGTCAAATAGAATAATGCCCCCCAAAACCTCTCAGAGGGTTCCTCTCTACCAAAGCACTATCTAGAGCCAAAGCTATCAAAGTTTATAAATCAATGGAAAATGCTTTTAGAGCTCTTAATTTAGTGGTACCGTAAGAATTAATTTTGCTTGTAACAATTTGTGCATGCCTATTTAGTCTTTTGAACTCTCAAAATTACATTGGAAATAGCTTTGGAGTAAATACAACTCACTACTAATCCATAATCATGAGACGTGTGCACAGACTCATACCCAGCCGCAACTACAAAATTCATTTAAATTTCATTTCTAAATTCAGTCCTCAAAAGATTCTCATCCTCAAATTTATATAGTTGATTTTCTCTAATATCTCACTAACATGCTAGAAATATTGGTACCACAATTTGAATTAGCAAAGTGGAAACAAAAATTTGATTCAAAAATTCTTTGTTAGTGTGGATGAAGATAGATTCCTTTCTACACAAAATTACTAATGTGTTGTTAAATAGATACACGAGTCATGCACTGGATATTGGCATGCCATGAAAACTATGTGATTCTCTTGAGCTAACTAATTGGGTAGTTTCCTTCAACCCAAACCTTCCCACACACACTGACACGCATATACCATGAAAATCCCCTTCATCAGCCCCGGCTGGGATTGAAACTCCAAATATCATATTATTTGCATTTCGCCCCTAAAATCATAGCAAATGATTCCATGCATAAAGTGCACTTCTTAGGAGGTTCTTCCCACAATTATGTCATTCAGCTTCAGTTCGGTCAATTCGGGTTCAGATCAACTCAAATTACGAGTCATTCAGGCCACTAACTTACAGATCATTCGAGTCTCTGATCTTTCAGATTATAGGTCATTTAAGTTTTCGATCTTTCAAGTTATGGGTCATTCACATTACAGGCCATTGGGGTTTTGAGTCAATCAGATTTTGGTTCATTTCGGGCCAATTGGTTAGAGTTAACCAAGTTCTTGTCCCAATGATCACAATTGGCACTTTGGGTCAACTGATGGTTTAGATCTCTTTTTCTATATCCTTTTGTAGTTCATAAAAAAATTAATACTATTTAATTGATTTTTAAAATATAATAAATGCTATGTATTAATATAAAAAAATGTAGAAAAAAAATATCGAAGGAGATATTTTCATCTAAAAAGTGTAAGTGTAAAGATAAAATTCCATACTTATCACAGGTTTGTAGTGTAACAATAACAAATATAGGGAGGGAGGGTTTAAATTCAAACTATCCAAGAGGGGGATTCTCAAATACTTAATTATAAACAAAGATTAAGTTAAGTTTATTAAATTAAAAAAGAATGATTAAAACTGTTTTTTATATCAGTTTTATTTCGTTCAAAGTAATATTTTGTTGAAAGAATTTCATTAGAACAGCAAGAAATACAACAGTGAAAAAGAAACAGAATTTGAATAGGATAAACAGTAGAAAGCTGCTCTAACAATTCCATTCATCTCATCTATTTACTTAGCCTTAAAAAACAATCCAATTTGCACAATTCAGTACCAAGAAATACAACACTGAAACAAACAGCAGAAAGCTGTTTTAATAATTCCATTCGTCGTATCTCATTACTGACCCTTAAAAACAAACCAATTAGTACTAAAACCAGTCTACCACAATTATTTCTACCACTTAGTAGAGGGCCAATTTCTAGCAATGAGAGCTCATGCATAAAGGGTAGGAATGAAAATTCCTCCTGTAGAATTATTGCAACTGGAGGGGCCTCAATGAATAAATCCATCCTTAAAGTAATGAGTGATGTTTTTGGCTGTCCAATTTATAATGTTCAAAAACCGGATATGTTTGTCAAGTCACACCGAAAGAAAGAAACCTAACGGGCTCTAATTGGGCTGACTCTCATTTTGCCAGCCATTCGAAAGATTGATGGGGGGAGGACTAGACGTCGTCGGTAACAGTCTGCCTTGCCTTTTGATGTCAAAATTGCCGACCTCCTCTTCTTTGGCAAAACTTCCGTATTCACCACAAGAATGTCTTTGATCTTTTTGAGCGTCTGCCCCAAAGCGCCGAGTAGTACTTTAACAAAGAATCAAAAAACTTCTTTCAATTTCGACAGCACCGGCTAATAGCAATAGTGCGGGGATTCTTTGATTTGACATCTCAAACAGCAAAGCAGATGGTTGATCAGGCTGGTCTACTTCCTGCTCGATGAAGGTACAAGCACATCGACCTGCCAAGAACTTTGACGGTACATATGGAAATTTGCAAAATGCCCCTACATTATGTTGAAATTGGTAAAAAACCTCCATTATTGGAATATGCAAAAAAGCCCTTGTATTTTTGCATAAATTGGTTTTTTTTTGCAATTTTGCCAATAATGCAGGGTATTTTTGTAATTTCCAGAGGCTTCTTTGCAATTTTCCCTACTATATAACAGAATTGAACAAAAAAAAATAAACAGTATATGAAAACTATTAAATTGGCATTGTTGAAGAATTTGCACTATTCAAATCCTGAAATTAAATTGCCCTAAATTTCCAATGTTGTTGAAAGTTAAATGGAAACAGATCCGGCTTCGTTGGGTGCTGCTTTGTGATCCGCGCACGGATGGCTGTGCAACAAACAAACAAGGCAATATTATACCATTTCAATTTTTTTTTTTTTGAAATAGTAGGCGAGAACCTACTAGAGACTTGCATTGATAATAATAAAAAACTCGTTACAAGATTTTTGCCACATTACATTCGATGCAATTCGAAACTTAAACTTGAAAATAAAAAGATAGAAAGAAAAACGGATTTGTCGATCTTCGGATTTGATTACCGATTAGGGTTTCGCTCCGCCCTGTAGGATAGGTTTCGGCGCCATCATGGATATAAACAACTTGAAAAGCTTAAGACCCGAAGAGTCCAAAATCCACCGAGCAAAAACATGCTCAAACAGTTTTAATCCAGCTTCTGGACACTACACCAAATTTATATGAGAATTAATTGCATGAGACATCTCTTGAACCGCATCTTGTAGTGGGAGAAAATATTCAAAATAATGAGATTTTTAGAAAGTATGGTTTGCTAATGAAGAAACGGATGGAGATTGAAGATGATCTTGTGAGAAAGTTTGGTCTTATTTTGTGTGATTATGATTGTGAATGTCTAACTTTTTACACTCAAATTGGCATTTTGAAAGTTTAGTTCGGAAACTTTATGTAGATTTCTGAACTTCCATTCGAGATGAATAGAAGATTTAGTTTATGTAAAATAAATGTGACTTTCTATAAATTTCCATACCCAACCAAATCAAATAAAAAATAGATGTCATAACTGTATTACCAAATTTAAGTCGGTCAATGAACACTCCTCATTTAATCAAAAAAAATATTAGGATGAATAATTGTTTAACAAGTTTCTGAACAGTGTTCAGAAAATATAGATTTTAGAGACGTAGTCAATAACTCTAATATATAATAATATAAAAAACAACAAAAATTTACATAAAGTGAAAATTAGCCTTTGAAACGCTAAGAGGACTACAAGACCTTTAAACAATTTCTATTATCTTCGAACCCGGATCTTTTTGGTCCGATAACCATTGGAGCAAGCGACTGGTTGCAAACATTCTCCAATATCGTAAACGCCAAAAAATTATTTGTAAAACATCATACATAACAACTATAATTAATTCTTAAACCAAAGGAAATGATTATAAGTTCCAACTGCAGAATTGATTTAAATTTCAATTGTAACTCCAATTACCAGACTAGCTCCAACCACACATTATTTATTTGGTTCTCTCTTATATCCCACCTGCATGCTAGAGATATTATTACTAGTAATTTTAATAGCAAAGTGGAAATAATTATCTGACTCATAATTTCTTTGTACGTATGGATGCCGAGAGATAATTCCTTTTCACATAAAATTCTAATATGTTGTGTTATTAAATAGTTACATGGATCATGCACAAGATATTTGTCTATCATGAAAATTATGTAATTTGATTCATGAAATTCTATCATGAAAATTATGTGATTTGATTCATGTAAATAAATGAGTTATTAATCACAGTAATTGCATTCTAATCCTTCATGAGATTTTAATGTTTATTATTTCTCATTTCATATATAAATGCCTTTGTTAATAAATTTTCCCGCAATTATACAGCTTGATTACACCATTCAGAATGTTCGTGAAAAAAATAATCTTATGTTATATCATACCGATTTTGTGCCTAATTTTTCTTTACGAAAATCAGTCCTTATGGAATTTCGTTTTTTTATCAGAATCAAATCAATTGACTTTTAAAATATAATAAGTGTATTTATTATGTCCTAAATAAAAAAAGAAATAGAACTATATTGGAAAAAACAATAGCATAGATGCAACTAATTCATATTGTAGGGAGGGTTGAAAATAGATGGGTTCAAATTAATACAGCGTAGATTTTTTTTTTAAAAGAATGACAAAAATGCTTTTTATCAAAGTATTTATTGTTGAGGCTAACGCATTGAATACTAACATTTGCACAAATTCAGAACCAATTTCAAATCCACAAACCCTGAGAAAAAATATTTCAGCAAGAAATACAAAAACACTGGAAAGAAAAAACAGAATTTGAATATTAAGATAAACAGCAGAAAGCTGTTTCAACAATTCCATTCATCGTATCTCATTACTGACCCTTAAAAAGCAAACCAATTAGCACTAAAACTAGTCTACCACAATTACTTCTACCACTCAGTCATCATACAAACTAAAAATCAATTCAAACCTAACAACTCAAACATTCTAAAACCTAAATCCAGTCAAATCATCAGAAAGACCAATCAATGAATTAATCATTCTCTTTCATTCTTTCTTTCTTTCTTTCTTTCTTTTCTAAGTTGAATTAAGACTAACACGGCTTCTAATCCTGCTCGAGCGTCTCACAGTCACTGGCGTCGTCACCTCATCTCCATTCACCTAAAACAAAATAATTCAAAAAATAATTAGGTACTAATAATCAAATAACTTAAACAATTAACCAAATAAATAATAAAGAATAATTAAAATATTTAAAAAAGCATAATAAATAATAAAAAAATTATAATAAATAATCAAATAACTTAAACAATTAACCAAAATGTTTTAATTAAAAGAAATCGTATCATAAATTCTTACTTTCTTGGAAGAAATCTTTTCATAAGTAGTAAAGCTCCCAAACGAGTCGATCGACACGTCAGACTCCCGTCTCGCAAATCTCTCCATCGAATCTCTCCTCCGATCCATCGTACCGGTACCGCTCGAAAATTTCGTACCGTCAAAACTGGTACTGAACTCCGCTTCCATGTCCACACTGGAGGTCTCCATTGGAGAGTTTTTAGCGTGGCTCTCGCTGCTCCCAGAACAGGAATTTGAAGTCCCGGATTTCTCCTTCACAGGTGTAGTAGTTGTTGGTTTCTCCTCTGTGGGTTGGGAAACAGAATCCCGGTTTTTTGAATCCCGTTTTTTGTTCTTGTAAGTAGAGAGTAATAACAGAGAACCGAGAGAAGTAATTGCAACAGCTGCAATTATTCCAATTGCCCGGTTTGAAATCAATTGTTCTGACAATTCAAAAACAGAAGAAGTCAATTCTTCTGCTGAAACAGCCAAATTGGAGGATCCAAACCCGTTATCCACTTCATTAATACTCTCTTCCTTAACGGGTTCAGATTCAAACCCGTTACTTTCTTCATTAATACTCTCTTCCGCATTCTCGATCTTAACGGGTTCGGATACAAAACCCTTATCCAGCCCGCTATCCATTTCATTAACAGCTTCTGTAGAAGAAAACTCTTGCGGATTCTTTTCTGTAACGGATTCAGACCTGAAACCCATTTCGGATTCTTCTTCTACCTTCTCTTTATTATCATCTTCTTCTTCTTCTTCTTCTATTTTTGTTGCTATCTCAAATCTATCTTCCATTTCCTTCACATCTTCATTTTCTATTACTGTTTCAAAACTAACTGTCATGTTTTTCTCTTCCACTTCACTCTCAGCCTCGATTTCATTCGAAACAGACTCTCCATTAAAGATTGGCCAAGCAAGGTTGGAATCCAAACTACCAGTTTCATCTAAAGCTTTAGAGCTCAAATTTGCCAAAGGAAAAGTTCCAATTTCAATTGGAAATGGGGCTTGAGTTGCAAAGAGGTTTGAGAAGTATTGGATTGAGTGAGTTGACCAGTGTGTCAATTTACTGGAGAACTCCATTAATCTGGTTTCAAATGAACTGAAGTGCAAATGAGGGGATTTGAAATCGGAATTAGGGGTTTGAACGGGAGAATCTGACAAGGGGAGAAAAATACAGCCGATCAAAAGCATAATCAAAGCTAACGGTGCAATCTTTAGCTTGGTTCGTTCTGTAGCATTTGTAATTGGAATTCCTAATTCGGTTTCAGGCGATTCAATTTCGCTTGAAACTGCCTCGGTTTCTGTCTCCTCTGTTTCAATCAATTCAGAAGGAGGAGAGCTTTCTTCCTCCTCTGTTTTGACAGAAGATTCTGAACTCTCAGAGGAGAAGCTATCCTCCAAATTTCTCGCATCAAACAGATCTAATTCTCCCTTTTTGTACAGCTCGATTCTTGGAATCGGCTTGTAATGCAAGTACTGAGGCCTCGGCGAGAGATAATTCGTTTTTGGGTCGTAAGGCGGGAGAGAAATTGTGGGTTCAGATTCTAATTGGACGAGTTTAGGAACAACTGGAGAGGTTTTCGAGTCGGTTTTGGAGAAATTCTCTTCGATTTGTGTTGTTGGATTTTGATTTCGTTCAGAAAGAACCGCACGAGCTCTTGGAGAAGGGAGAACAGGAGATCTCCCTTTGGAAGAAGCGGAAATGGTTGGGGCCATGAAGCCCTTGTGAGAAGAAGAGGGTGAAGGAGATCTCCCTTTGATTCCTGGTTTTGAGAGGCTACTTGGGTCCCTCTCGTTCTCCTTCTGTGAAGAGAAATGCTTCGAATTGAAGCCTTTGTGAGAAGAATCTGCACAAGAACCAACAAAATATTGGGAATTTCAGAGGAATTGTTGCATAATAACGACCAAAGATTGAAAAATTATCCAGAAAATATTTGGAAGAGAAATGCTTCGAATTGAAGCCTTTGTGAGAAGACTCGGTGCAAAAATAAGCAAAATATTTGGAATTTCAGAGAAATTATTACAAAATAACCACCAAAGATTGAGAAATCATCAATAAAATCGAATTTTGTCAACTCTTGAACTGAATTCTTTACCTCTGAACCCAAGACGAAAGAAAAATCCATTCATTGTACAAACCAACAAACAAATAAACCAAGAAACATAAACAGATTCATAAATTACCTGAAGGAGAAGATAATTTGTGGTTATAATGGGACAAATCCACACTCCTTCTGACCGAACTCGAGCTCTCTGGAGTTCTTCCACTCCTTGCGGATCTGTTCTGATTTGGGGAAGGAGACCGTGATGTGAAACCTGACATTTCTGCACCACTTTTCTCTTGCTTTTCTTGGCAGTAGAAAGAAGGAGATCTCTCTGGTTTCGAATTTGAGAGGAGAAATGGAAATAAATCGTTTTGGGGGAGGAGAGGATCTTATGAAGTTATGAGAGAGATTTGTTTTGTTGAGAGAGGTTTGATTTGGAGAATATTTGAGTTTGGATTTGTAACGGCTAGTTTTGAGGGGACTATTTAAAAGCAAGGGAAAATGGGAAATATGTGACCGTTGGATTAATGGACCGTTGGAGAGTTCTGTGAGAATTCAAAATTTTCAACGCTTTACTGATGGCTGCTTGCATTGTATTTGTATCAGAGCATATATATGCAAATCTACCCCCAATATTTTATTTTAATTTTAAGTGATATCAAATGTTGTTGATATTTTTTGAAGTACTCAATGAAAAAAATCAATAAAAAATAAGTGATTATTGTACTTAGTGTATTATTTTCATTTGAGATTTATTATATTTATATAAAATTTATCAATATTTTTAATTTTTGTCAGCATAATAAAAAATATGAGATATATGAAAGGGTAAACTAATTTTACTTTACACAAATTTGTTATTAAAGCGACAATTATTCCATCCACATCACTAAATTTTTAATTTGTCCAAATTAGTTCGCTCTATCAAAACTTTGTGGACTATTTAATTAACGGACTTTTGTGGACTATTTAATTAACGGACTGCCGGCATAGTTTCAAAGTTCACTATAATATGTGACTAGGATCGTGCTCGTGCTTCGCTGCGAGTATTTAAATTTGCTATTTATTTAAAATTTATGTATAAATTATAATTATGTATAATAATTATGTTATGTAAGTTAGTTATATTTAAAATTATTTTGAATTATATCATAAGATATTTTATCAATTTATTATTCATTAAAAATAGTTTCTATATCACATCTAATTTTATAAGGATAGATAACTCTATACAAATAAATTTACATATATGAAATAAAATAACATAAATAATAAATTCATAAAAAACAAAAAATAATAATTCAAAAAATAATTTGGATTATTAATTTATAATCTAATTAATTTATGTTTGTATTAAGATTTTTAAGAATAAAATATCATTTTTTTATCTCTTTAGTTTTCTTGTGCCGTTATTTATTGACATATTATATAAGAAAAAAATCAAGTATTAATCAGACGATGAAGGAGATCTAAAAACTAAAAATAAATGATAATTTATTTCATAGATTTTAGTTGAAACCCCATAAGACTTAATTATAGATTATTAACTTTAAAAAAAATATAAAAATAATAATTATATTTAACATAATTTGTAAAAAAGAAATATGGTATTATATACATAGAAAAAGTATGTTTACTACACATAAAAAAAATATAACATGACTCATTTTCTGAATAAATTGTCAGCGTTACTTTTCTTATTTATATTTTGTTAGTTATTAAAATGATACATATTATCCGTAATACATTAAGTAATATAATATAATTTTTAATATTCTGAAATTTTATTTGATATGATAGTTCTCACATAATTGGAGATATAACACGAAACATTAATCTAACTGACCATGTGATATTGTGCTAATAATTTAAATGAAAAAATAAGATTTGAAATTTTTTTCATCCAACGGCCGAAATAAAATTGACAATAGGTCTCTTGAGAATGCTTAAAGAGAGATAAAAAAATAAGGTGTAATGTATAATTTAATGAGCATATTATTTTCTTACATGTTCTTTTATATAGTCTTTATTTACATATTTTAGCAAGAAAAAAAAATTACAACCATAACAATATGGAACTCAAAATAAAGAGAAAATTCCAACAAATTTATATTTGTTGATTTTAACATGAGAAATAAAATATTTCATTAAGAATTATAATTTTTTAAAGAAGAAAAGAAAAATTATTTATATTTTAATGAGTGAACTCTTCATTAACTATTGTTATTAATAATTGAATATAACTTTGAACTATGATTCATTGAAGCCATCTGATTAAGATCTGATGGTCATAAACAAATTTACAACGGTTCTCACTAAATCAGGGATGGAACACAAAACACCAATCCAACAAATTATATGATTATGTTTTAATAGCCACACACATGTTGTCATAAAATATCAATAAATTTGAGAAAATGAATGGCTAAGATTTGACAAAAAAATTGATCGAACGGTAGAGATAAAAGTGATGATGTGGCCTCTTGAGGAGGCTCAAAACTAGGTGAAAAATAAGGGGTTGGGGTTAATTAGCAAATCATCATATGATGTTTGACTAATAAAATTCATCAAATAGATTTGTATGAAGTGGTCGGTTTAAACGAGCAACATTGAAGCCTTTTTGTATTCACATGGTTTATGTTAATTTCCTTTTTGCATGACCTACTAGCACACACGGCACATTTTACATTTCTTAACTAAATAGGTGAGGCACATTCTTAATGATTGATCACAACAGGCACACAAATTCAAATTATAAATAAGAGAAGAGTTTCTGTAATGTTACACAAATGTGTAATAATAGTAAAAATTTATTATTTAAAATCAATTACAATAAAACATTGGAGGAAATCACATCAGTTATGATAATTATCAGGTTACTTTCTTCTAATGCTTTAATTGTTAAAAACCAATATATTTTGTTACAACGCTACTTTGAAAAACTTTGATTATAGATGCCATCTGAACTCACTGTTAAAATAGCAACACTGGATTTCTATATTGTTGTTTTAATTTATTTCTGGATATTTTTTTTCATGGAGTATATTACATCAAACAAAAATGGCCTTATAATTAATGTTTCATAAGTTGCAGACATTTTCAAGGACAACGTTGTGTTGTTCAAAGATCTTAGCACCGTAGTAGGTCAGCACACTTATCAGTGCACTAAAATCACATTTTGCACCCGAGTTGATTGAGGATTATATATTTAATATATGCGAATGCCGTGCAGTGGCAGAAAAGGCCGAGCTCCACAAGCTCCAGTCGCAATATTTAGAAATGACAGGCATAATGTAGAGGTCTTTTTTGCAAATTTCTCTAAAAATCTATTACTATACATATAAATCTATTATGACTGACCTCCAAAAATTTAAGCATTTGCTCTTCAATGGTGCCCCGCATGGCTAATGTTTCCACGTGAATGGGCCAAGTCGCACCCAATCTGTGGGCACGGCTGACACTGAATTGAACCGTAGCTTCACCATATGAGAAATGCTGGGCTGGGCGGTTACTAAAACGGGCGTGCACTAGAATATCACTATTAATTACTAGAAGTTATAATTCAAGTTATATTTCCTTTTAGTAATTCTAATTAAATCAAAGAAATTAAATTTACAACTCTCAAGTAGGTCAGTGAACATTTTTGACACATGTTTAACTTCAAATGGGTCAATTTGGCAAAAGATGACAAGTAAAACGGAAGAAAGAAAGAAATTTGTTCTGCGATGATGTAAAATCACTTAAAATATTAAAGTATCATGTAATTCACTTTAAAATTAGAAATATTACATGATATATCATGATTTTCCAGAAAAAATATTTGTAGATTTTGGATTAATATTTGTAGATATTGGTCCAGGAGAAAAATAAAAGGAAGGGGAAATAAAATACAGTTTGTCTATCATGGTTGTCAAAGGAAAAAAAAATGCATACAAAAAATAAAACGTCAGTTAGTATGTTTCAAAAAGGATAAGCACAAAAATATAAATAAGGTTAGCAAACGTTTCTAAGAGTATGATCATATCATTTCGACCATCAGTCATGTAAAATCAATAGTTCAAATATTTGTAATGTACATGTAAAACCAGTAACCTGTTTTTATGTTTTTCAGTTTATTTTTCTATTTAATTGGATACATGTTTAAATTAGTACAATTTCACATTTTCAAATAATTAAAACAAAATAGAACAAGTAAATTCAGAATACATGTCAAGATTCAAAATTTCTCATTATTTTTTATGATATACTTCAGATTTATTGATGGCATCATATCCAACCTGGCATATTCCCCGTTTTAATCCCAATTACATAAATTCATTTGTTAAGAAAAATATACATAAACATTCAACACTGTTTTTCACATGAAATAGTTTCAATTTTGACCTTCAACTAAACGGCTTCACATTCTTCTAATTAAGCCTAACTAGATTTCCTCTCAAACTCAGGACTCATTACAATGCGGATCAAGCCAATCGCGAGCCGAGCCCTTCTGAAGGGTGTTATCATAATTTCCTTCATTCCCGCCCAAAAACTCTTTTAAAATCTCAACCTTATTTTCACGCCCCTGATTTTCCCAACAAATTTCTCATCTGCTTCTCTCAGCTTATGCTTCAACTCTAGCTTCCTCACATTGCTAGGAGCTTCTTGTTGATTTAATGTCTTTCAGCTCTGAACCAGCCATGAAGTTAAAATTATAAATTATAGTGGCTTTTGAATGTATCTTTTACATATGTGTCATATATGTCTTTCATATTTACACATTTGCCACAACTCGATTAGATTCATAAGAATCATGATTTGTGAAATCGGCCGATTCAGCTGATTCAGATCGGAGTCGGCAAGTGCTGAAAACATTAATATCCGATTCACACGATTACATAAATAGAATTTTTAATACAAAAACAAATTGATCTGAATGCAATGAAATAGAATCTAAAGAAAATGACAGTTAAATACAGACCTCATGAGTTGCAAGACTCGTAGTTGTTACATGTGTGACAAGAGGGTTTTCAAGGCTTTCAGACTTGTCAGCTGATAACCTAGAGGAATTACAAACCTTTTATGTGTGTATCTGAAATGATAGGGTCAAATTATCATATTAAATTTTCTTGTTTTAAAATATAACAATATTTGATGCTGATTGAATTGATATTTAAACTTTCTTTATTTTACAGAGCCACAGATAAATTACAAGTTTGAGATGAAAAGGTATATAATTCTTCATGGACTGCAACAGTGACTGGATTATTTCTGTTTTTTTTGCGCCCAACTAGTTGGTCTAGCCGTGAGTTGGGGCCTACGGGCATGTAATCGAAAAAAAAGTTTCTCCTGATAAATTGCTAATCCGGTTCCATGCTCAACTTTTGCTTCTTGCCTATTGAATTGCTAGGAGCTTCTTGATTTTCTTTGTAAATATTTGAGAAACTTATGATTTCTTTTTTGCATGATCCACTAGCACACATGGCACATTTTACATTTCTTAACAAATTAGTTGAGGCACACATTCGTAATGATTGATCACAATAAGCACATGAATTTCAATTACAAATAAGTGAAGATTTTCTGTAATGTTAAACAAATGTGTTAGTACCAAAAAAATATCATAATAGTAATAATTTATTATTTAATATCAATTACAATAAAAAATTGGAGGAAATCACATTAGTCATGATAATTATCAGGTTATATACCTTCTTCTAATGCTTTTATTGTCAAAAATCAATATATTTTGTTATAATGCTAATTTGAAGAACTTCGATTATAGATGCCATATGAACTCACTCTTTAAATAGCAACATCAGATTTCTATATTGTCGTTTTATTTTTTTTTTCTAAAAATTTCATTCATTTTTCATTGAGTACAGTAAAAATGGCCTTATAGTTAATGAATGTTTCGTAAGTTGCAGACACCTTCAAGGACAATGTTATGCTGTTCAAAAATCTTAGTATCGATGTGGGTCAGTACATTTATCAATGCACTACATTCACATTTTGCGGCTGATTCAATTGAAGATTATATATACAATATATGCGAATACCGTGCGGAATCTTCGTATTTCGGAAAATGGAAATGATAGCTGATTGGCTGACCTCTGCAAGCTCCATGCCGAAAGATTCAGAAATGACAGCTAAATTTGAATTGAACTCTAGCCCCACCACAGAAAAAATTAGAAATAATATATGATATTAGTGATTTTGTAAGAAAAATACTTTTAGATTTTTGAGTAATACCGATATTGCCCCAAGAATTAAGCAAAATGTGTGTGGTGGTTGAATCATAAATAAAATAAAATATATCTCTATCATGGTTGTCAAAGGAAAAAAGTGCATAAAAAAAAAGGTCAGTTAATTAGAGTATGATTAGTATGCTTGAAAAGGATAAGCACAAAAAAAAGTTAGCAAACGCTTCTAAAAGTAAGAATAATTAATTCTATTTTTATTTATATGGGATAATTCAAAACTATTAGAATAAAAATTATCTTGCATGTATGAAAGTATCAGTATCACACGATTAGAATAAAATTACCTTGTATGTATGACCATATTATTTCAACCGTTAGTCCTATCAATAGTTCCCATATTAATAATATACTTGTAAAACCAGTAACCTATTTTTATGCTTTTTTATTTTTCATTTTTCATTTTAATTTCTGTTTAGTGGATATGTGCTTAAATTAGTACAATTTCATATTTTTTCATAATTACCTCACATGTTCTATATTTGTTGTAATTGTAACACTGTTCATCAAAAGTCTGTTGTCTTGAGAAATTCTCTCATCACTACATAACCCAAATGGATAAAAAAGATTAAAAAACTCTAAAATAAATAAATAAAATTAATGATTCAAGGTCACATTTTTTATATATATATTTTTTTGAATGGAAGCTTGCGCAATTTTTTTTGTATTTAATTGACCTTAAAAGTTAGATAATTCAGCATTCATTCCAACAAGCATATTGTAGAATATATACAAACAAGAGATACAAAAAACACAGATAGAATGATATGAACCGATAATTCAGAATACATGTCAAAATTAAAAAAAATTCTCATTATTTTTTACGATATACTTCAGATTTATTAATGCAATCGTATCCAACCCAAATTATTTCCGATTTTAATTTTAATTACATAAATTCATTTACTAAGAAAAATATACATAAATATCAACATTGCTTTTCAAATGTAACATTTTCAATTTTAACCTTCAATTAAATGGCTTTACATACTTCTAACCAAAACTAACTAGATTTCCTCTCAAACTCGGACTCATTAAAATGCAGATCGAGCCAATCACGAGCTGAACCCTTCTGAAGGGTATTACCGTAATTTCCTTCATTCCCGCCCAAAAACTCTTGCAAAATCTCAATCCTATTTTCACGACCGATTTTCCCGACAAATTTCCCATCCGCTTCTTTCAACTTATGTTTCAACTTTTGCTTCCTTTTTAAAGACGCATTGTTAATTGGATCTTCTTGTTTCTCTTCTGTCTTATTCGCCTGAACCATTATTCAGTTAATATTCTAAAATTATAATGGTTTTTAAATGGATCCTTTATTCTTTTCCAAATATCATATATGCTACACAAATATTTTACATTTAACTTCTTTTGTGGCTGAACGTTTCAAAATTGTGTATGTTTAGTCCTTGACTTAACGGAATAGTTAATACCGTTAATACTTTTTAAGATGACCATTCTGCCCTTATATTTTTTGAAAAGTGGTCAATTTTATAAATAAAAGAATTATTAATGGGCAGGGTAAAATGGTCATCTTTTAAAATTAGAAAATTATTTTACTAGAGAGAACCAAAATTTTTAAAAATTCAAAAAGAAGGGCAAATTGGTCAATTTTACAAAATTATTAACGGTTTTAAACTACCATTAATTCAGGACTAAACATACACTATTTTATAAAAAGTTAGCCTCAGTCTGAAAAAACACAAATTTGTTTCTTTCTATATATGACCTTTTTGAACTAATTTGACGAACTCCTAAATCAAATAATAATATGTTTTTTTTTCTTGATAGAATGGAGATGATTCTATGTCCAACATCCATTTTTTTGATGCAAATGAGATTTGAACTCATGACCTACGGTTTGTATACTTTGCACTTAACCACTAGGCCATGAGCCCATTTGCCAAATAATAATATGTAAATGACTAGTTATGATTTATACTGCTATGTACACATGTATGTGCCTATTGTTGGTCCCAGTTTCACATGTTTGATGATATTCATATGAAGTCTATGAAAAGTTCCCTTTGGATGATATGTAAAGTGGAAGAAAAAGACAGAATCTAAATGAAATTAAATGTAAAAATTTGGGACAGTTAATTTAAAATCGGACCTTAGGAGAGAGACTGGCTTCAGATTGGTCAACTGATAAGCTAGGAATCTCAAACCCTTCTGTATCTGAAACAAAATTGGATAGAAAATCAAATTATCATATTAAATTTGCTTGTTTTTAACAGGAAATAATGATGCTAATTTTGTAGCTATTTGTGGGCTGATAATTATTTACTTGTCCATTGAACTGAATATAGTTTCTGTTGATACAATTAACTTTTTTATTTTGAAAAAAAAGCATTAGATGGATTAAAACTTTGATATACAAAGTGATATAATTCTCACGTGACTGGATTTGAGTTCAATTTGGATGCACTAAACAAACTCGAATTTCAAAATTGAGAGAGAGAGAGATATAACAGTACCCCAATTATCGTCAGCCCCAATATAACAAACATTTTCTGTACGTTGTAACTTACTGATTAACATATTGTCTAAATTGGAGAATATATACAAACAAGAGATACAAAAAACACAACAGATAGAAGGATATGAACCCGCAAATTCAGAATACATGTCAAAATTCAAAATTTCTCATTATTTTTTACGATATATTTCAGATTTATTAACGGCATCATATTCAACCCGAACTTTTTCCGGTTTTGAATCCAAATTACATAAATTCATTGATCAAGAAAAAATATACATAAATATTCAACACTTTTTCAACTGAAATATTTTCAATTTTGACCTTCAACTAAACGGCTTTACATTCTTCTAATAAACCTAACTAGATTTCCTCTCAAACTCAGACTCATTACAATGCGGATCGAGCCAATCGCGAGCCGACCCCTTCTGAAGGGCATTATCGTAATTTCCTTCATTTCCACCCAAAAACTCTTTTAAAGTCTCAACCCTATTTTCACGGCCGATTTTCCCGACAAATTTCTCATCCGCTTCCTTAAGCTTATGCTTTAACTTTTGCTTTCTTTTGAAAGACGCATTGGTTGGATCTTCTTGTTGTTTTTCTTCTGTCTTGTTTGCCTGAACCAACAGTTACAAATCCAGATTATTGTGGTTTTTAAATAATTTTTTTACATACATACCATACAAATCTTTCACATTTACATATTTGCCCGAAACTTGATTAGATCTGTATATACATGATCTTTTTCATTTTTGACTTATTTGATGAACTAGAACGATTCAAAGCAGATAATAGTACATGGGCAAACCATAAGTATGAAATTTACTACCAATACAATTAGTGTACATACGTGCCTAATAATATGTTTGATTATATTCAATAGAATCCCTTCATAATTCAGTATTGTAAATAATGTCCTAAAACCTCGATGCAGCATTATAGCTGTAACACTAAGATTCTACATATTTGACTGAATTTTATGAATTTGAGGTTGAAAATGCCATTTTTACGAATTTAAGTTAAATACTGACCTCAGAAGACGGAAGACTCGTTTTTGCATGTGAGACAAGAGGGTTTTCAAGGGTTTCAGACTCATCAGCTGATAAGCTAGGAATCTCAAACCCTTCTGTATCTGAAATAAAATCAGATAGAAATTCAAATTATCATACTAAATTTGCTTGTTTTTAAACAAGAAATAACCGATGGTCATTGTATAATCCCACCAATTGCTGTCATAGCTAATTGTGAGCCAATATTAACTTATTGATTGAATATAGTTTTTGTGGATACAGTCAACTTTTTTGTTTTCAACAAAAGCAGTAGATGAATTAAAGTATTGGCACAAAAAGCTGTATAATTCTTTGTTCGATGGAAACACTGACTGGATTTGAGTTCAATTTGGAAGCAAGAAATTCAAAATTGAGAGAGAGTACCCCAATTATCGTCAGCACCAATTGCAGGTACGTACGCTGACGTGGCGGCGGAGTGCGCCTCAGGATTCATCGCCGACCACCTGAACTGATCGCCTCCTTCGCCGGAATCCGATCAACTCTTCTCTTTAGGCCTTGAGTGAGTTTGCAAAAGCACTTTGGATGTTTGGACTTTCTTTTTACAATGGGCCAAAGGCTTGGATGTTTGGACTTTGGATTACTTGGAAGTTTGAGGGCTTGTTTGGTTGATTACGAATTTTTTTTATTCACTCTAGGAAAAAAACATTTAGAATTTGGATGAAGTTTAAGAGACTTTTAGGAGATGTTTTAATTTTTCTATAAAAAGATAAAATTTAATTTTCGGTAATATTTTTAGGATTTATGTGGTGTTAATTAAAAGAAGAGGTAGGCTTTTTTGACAAGGGGATTATTCGGCTAATGCATGACAATATTGATTATAAAAAGTGGTAATGCAAATTTCAACCGTACGGATGTGTGTGTGTGTATATATATATACATATATCATGGATCAGTTTTCAAAAAAATCAGATAATTATATAATTATCATCATATATCATCAAAATAAGAAGCAGAATTTGTAAAAAATATATATAAATATTTTGATAATTTTTTATAATGCATGATTGTTATATATATATATATATATATATATATATATATATATATATATATATATATATATATATTTGATCAGAAGTAATTAACTAAGCATCATTTATAAAATTAAGTTTTACGTTTTATTATATTATACATGAATGTTAAACTCAAATACCAAATTTCAAGAAATACAAAATTTTATAATTGCTCTAAAAAAAAAAATCTTGGCTAATATTATAGTTATAGACATTTTGTTATAGTGGCTAACATGGATGAAAATTGTCAACAGCTTCTTCTTGTTTCATGAATCAATCAACTGATTTCCGCCATATATAGTAGGAAAAATATCTTAGTGCTTTTGCGGGTATGCGCTGCTTATTATGTGCTAAACCATGATTATTATAAGAATACATAAAGATATAACTCTTATCCTTTTTCATTTAATAGGCAATTCCTCAAAAAGTAAATATACTCCGTAAAATTATTCAATTTAATATATTGTGAGAAGAAAATCTTTACACTTTTCACATAAAATGACAATATTTCATATAAAAATAATACAAAAGCCTAATTATACACCGTGTGAATAGGCTTCGAAAATCTTATGATTCGCGCAACATATAAAAATAAAACAAAAAACCTCCACAATTTCCTTCTTACACATGCAATGCACATAACAAGTTTTCCTTTTATGTATATGGAATGTTTACTAGTCTCTTGTAAAGCCGGAAAGAATTTTCCGACTTTCAAGCATTGGTGATGTGGACGGCGCTAACTGACCGACGGACCCAAAGAGGGCGCTTGATCAGGAACCAGCGACGACGAGGCCTCAGAGCTTGTGTTGCAATCAACATGTTAAACATGATACGCAGATCCTCATTGTTGCAAGATTGTACTTGATTGCACAACCTCATAATGTTATTATCTGTATCATAGAAATTAGAGATGCTTTATTAAAGGTTGGAAACTACCCTGTTGATTAGATTGAAACCGATTATTCGATTTGTTTTAAACATGTGAAACCGGCAATGATCGATTGTACAATTTCAAAGGCAATAAACAATTGTAAATATGAAAAAGAATCATTTATGCACATCAATTTCCAAGGGTTCAAGAGGAAATAGAAAAAAATAATGAGAATTAGTTAGATCATTTTTTCTAAGATAGGAATTTTTTTGTGAAATTTTGGAAAAAAATAATTCAAAAGAAAATCAAAAATAATAAATCTATTTTTTTTTTGAAAGTTTTTGCATTTCGAGCATAAAAAAATAAACAAAGTGAAGATCAATAATTTCAAGGCATTCATGCAGAAGTCCCAAACAACGAAACAAGAAGTTGGTTTTAAAAATTTTATTAAACACTTTTTCTTCAAAAAAATATTTTCTCAATTCTAAAAAATACATATTAAAGAAAATGAAAATCACGTAATGAGTATGCAAATCTTACAGTTTCTACGTGCGCGCATGCGGTGACTGACCGCAAGAGCCATGCGCTTGATCGGAAAAATCAACCTTCTATGCAACCAGGCCATTCAAATTCAAATTCGAAATGGAATTTCAATTTTTTTTTCTAATAATTTTTGATAGAAATTTGCACAACTAGGAGGTTATTTATACATAGGTTTCTTTCTAATATTAACCTCTTTGCCCCTCTGTCAAGATTCAAGATCATGGCCGAGCTTTTTATTTGGCTGTCTGTTGTTAATTGCATCTCTATTTTGTCCTCTCTCTTGCAAAACATTTCTATTTGCTATTTTTGACATTGTAGGCACTCAACATAGAAATGACCATACTTTTCCATCTATTGTCGAAATAATTTGTTTTCAATAAAAATTATAATTCAATATCAATTAAATAATTTTATATTCAATTATTTAATATAAAATAAGATTTTTTAAAGAAATTTATTTGAAAGTGACTGTTTTCAAATAGTTTTCTATCACTAAAAACAATAATTACTATTAAATAAATTTATGTGAAAAATAGTATTCCATATAAATTATTATATATTATTCAATATAACTTTTATTCAACATAAATTATTATTTTTCTTGAATTTTTTTTTTTTTGAAAAAAATCACTTTCAATAAAAATTATAATTTTATTAAATTTGCAATATAACAAATTATTTACTTTATATTAAATTATTGAATATAAAAATTATTTAACAAGTATCAAAACAAATTTCTTACTCACTTCCTTCCACTTATGTTTCAACTTTCGCTTCTTCTTGATTTTCTTTTTATATATTTGAGAAATTTATGGTTTCCTTTTTGCATGACTCACTAGCGCAAATGACACATTTTGCATTTCTTAACTAAATAGTTGAGGCACATTCAAAATGCTTGATCACAGTAAGCACATGAATTTCAGTTATAAATAAGAGAATATTTTCTGTAATATTAAACAAATGTGTTAAGTAGTAAAAATTATCATAATAGTAATAATTTATCATTTAATATCAATTACAATAAAACAATGGAGGAAATCAGTTCAATTATAATAATTATCAGGTTGTATACTTTCTTCTAATGCTTTTACTATCAAAAATCAATATATTTTGTTACAATGCTAGTTTGAAGAACTTTGGTTATAGAAACTCACTGTTTAAATAGCAAAACTGGATTTCTATATTGCTTGTTTTAATTTATGTATGAAAATCTCTCTTTTTCATCGAGTATATTATGTCAAACAAAAATGACCTTATAATTACTGTTTCATAAGTTGCAGACACCTTGAAGGACAACGTTATGCTGTTTCATAAGTTGCAGACACCTTGAAGGACAACATTATGCCGTTCAAAGATCTTAGCATCGATGTCGGTCAGCACACCTATAGATGAAGCACATTCAAATTTTGCGTCCGAGTAGATCGAAGATTATATATTCAATAGATGCGAATACCGTGCAAGAACTGAAAAAAAAAACAATCTGGTAAACCCCATGACGGAATCTTCAGAAATGACAACTGATACTTTATTAAACTATAACTGATTACTTAGTATAATTTATATTTCCTTTTAATAGACTTTTTAACTTACAACTCTCAAATGGGTCAATAGAACTTTCAAATGGGGTCAAACGTGAAAAAGATGTAAGTAAAACGGAAGAAGGGAATTTTATGGGACGATGTAAAATCACTTAAAATTATTAAAATATCATGTAATTACTTTACAATAAGAAATAGGATATCATATTTGTGATTTTGCAGGAAAAATATTTTTAGATTTTGAATTAGTAAAAAATACATGAACTACTAGCACACATGAAAAGTTTTATTATTTCCCTTTTCTTTAGAGAAATGATAAATCATCATCTTATTTTAGTGTACAATTAATTCATGAAACCTTTTTCTAAAGAGATGATAAATCATCTCATTTTAGACCAAAACGAAACCGCTTTTTTAGCGAGATAATAAATCATCTCATTTTAGCGTACAATAAATTAATGAAACCTCTTTTTTAAGGAAGATGATAAATCATCTCATTTTAGCCCACACTGTAATTAAAACAAAACAAATTAACACAAGTATCCCTCAATCAAAACACCACCATTCGAAGAATCCCTAATCTCCAAATTTTTCAAATCATCCGATTTTAACCCAAATCCCAAATCCAAATTGGAACTCCTTTCTAATCCGCCCCATTCAATAATCACCTTATTTACCAAACTACCCTCTTTAAAATTTCCCAAAATACCCCTAATGTCCCCACTTTCATCCTCTCTTAAATCTGCCAAAACCCCACACAAACCCTTCTTCAAACAAAATTCAAGAACCGAATCTAAGTTCAAATTTTCAATCACCACCGTTTCTATGTCAAATTGACTCTCGATTAACACCGGTTTTTCTGATAAAACGACAACTTTTGATGAAATTTCTTCAGTTATGGATTCGAGATTTAATGGAGAGGTCCAGTCCTTTGCTATGATTATGTAAAATGGCTGGTTTGCTCCTATTTCCTCCGATTTGGGGAAATTGAGTGGTGTTTTTGCAAAATTGCTTGAGAGAATGATTCCGTCGTATTCTTGTAGTAATTTGGAATAATATCCTCCTAATTGGGTTTCTTTTGCATTGATTTGATTAACTATCTCTCCATTCATTGAGGTAGAATATCTGTCAAAAAGAAGGAAAAAAGAAAAAAAAAATTACTCAAGATTTATTGTTGGTTAAAACTGAAAATTTCTTAATTTTGTTTTAATTAGCACATCTTGTGCTTAATTGCATGTTTAAGGCTAAAGTGATGCTGCATTTGAGTAATAGTGATGGATCGTTCAAATTGAGGCTCAATTATCCTAAAATCAGGGGAGAAAAATGCAAACTTTGACCCCTAAATTGACCAAAACTGTAAAATTTGGACCATAAAATCAAACAATTAACACAAAATACCACCTTAAAGTAACAAAATGGTCTATTCATAACCATCCTATGAACAAAAAAACTCAATTCAATTTTTCACACAACCTCGATTCCTTCTTCCCTTGGAATCCACAATCGGGTTCGGGTCCGTCATCCCAACCACGACCCGCTTCATCTTGGACTCAATCAAACCTTTCGTGCAACCGAGGCTTAAATTGAACAGTTGATTTACTAACTAAGGCCAAATTAGTAGATTATCCTAATTTGGTGACCTAATTTGTGGAAAAATGAAACCTTTGACCCCTAAATTCACAAAAAAAAAGTAAATTATTACCTTAAAGCTACAAACGGTTTGTTGGTAATAATCCTATGTATAAAAAACTCATTCAACTCCCTACACATCTCCTCCTCAACACCCGTGACAACTTCAATCCCTTCACTTCTCAACTTTTCAATCCCTTTAGAATCCACTATTGGGTCCATCATGCCCACCATGACCCGTTTGACTCCGGATTTGATTAAAGTTTCGGTGCAATAAAGGCTTAAATTGAACAATTTACATGCTAATTGCGCCTCTATTATCCTAATTTTGTGCCCTAATTAGGGAAAACTTCAAACTTTAACCCCCTAAATTAACCAAAATAGCAAAAGTTTGACCATAAAATCAAACAATTTTACCTCAATGTAACGAACGGTTTATTATTCACCATCCTACAAATAAAAAACTCATTCAACTCCCTACACATCTCCTGATCCACTCCACTCACAACTTCAATCCCTTCTCCTCTCAACTTTTCAATCCCTTTCGAATCCACCAACGGGTTCGGGTCCGTCATTCCGACCACGACCCGCTTCACTCCGGATTTCAATTGACTTGCTAATTAAGGCTAAATTATCCTAATTTTCCTAATTTGGTGCCCTAATTTGGGGGAAAAAATGCCAACTTTGACCCCTAATTAAACCAAAATTATAAAAATTTATTCATAACAATTTACCTCAATGTAACAAAAGGTCTATTCCTAACCATTCGATTTATAAAAAACTCATTCAACTTCCTACACAACTCCTCTTCGATTCCACTCACAACCTCAATCCCTTCTCCTCTCAACTTTTCAATGCCCTTCGAATCCACCAACGGGTTCGGATCCGTCATGCCCACCACGACCCGCTTCACTTTGTTCTCAATCAACGCGTGGGTGCAGGGCGGGGTGCGGCCGAAATGGTTGCACGGCTCGAGAGAGACGTACGCAGTGGCGTTGAGGGATAAGGAGCCCGCTTGTCTCAGCGCAAACACCTGTTGGGAAATTGTGGGATTAAACCTAATTTTGTGGTGATTTAAGAGGGAAATGTAAATAGAGTGTACTAATAACGGAAATTTGCAAAAAATCCCCTGAATTATTCCAAAAACGCAAAAAAATCATGTGTTATTGTAAAAGGGAGTACATGATTACTATGTTTGAGAGAAGGGTAATTATTAACAAATAATAATGCAGTTTTTTTATTGCAATTTCGGCATAATGCAGGGGCTTTTTTTGCAAAAGAGGGAATTCAAGAGGGAAAATTGCATTTAGACCTAATTTTGCGGTGATTTAAGAGGGAATTCAATTATAATCATGATATATTATCAAGGGAAATTTGCATTAATTTCTGATTTGCCTGCGTGTATCAGCGCAAAGACCTTAAATGTTGGCAAAATGTTGGTGAATTGAGTAATTATCCGTCCATTTAACACTGAAATGTTACCTCAGCGTGAGGCTGACCGGCTTTAGGATGAAACCCTTCTCCCACAACCTCTCCGTCCCTCACAATCACGCAGCCCACCATCGGATTCGGGCTCGTGCGGCCCACCGCCGTCCTCGCCAGCTCCACGCACCGCCTCATGTAGAACGCGTCGTCCTTGCCTGCCTCGCATGTTATCATCATCCGACGGTTCGAAGCTGTTGGTTTGAAGCGGGAGGCAAAGTGAGCTCGTTTGGTGGTGATGGGCAGTGGTTGGAGCAGAGAAGAGAAGGTAGCCATTAGAGTTTGCAGAGTGATTTTGGGAAGAAGGAACAGAGAGAAAGAGAAGAATTTGGGCTAATATGTAAGGGGAGATATATAAATTGGGCCCTTCATTTTTTGTATTTCCTAGATTTGGTTTTGTGATGTGGATTTTTACGTGGGCTGGGGCTGATAGTATTAGAGATGTGTCGATTATTTTGTGCTAACGAGAGGATACCTGGCTCAGCTTCGGATAAAATATTTATTTCTTAGTGCAAAAATTTCCAGTAAAAAAATATTTTAATGGATCAAAATCTCCCTTACTTTTTACATTTTTTTATTCAATTAAAAATACTAAATAAAAAGTAAATTTATAATTTACATCAAATATAAAAGATGAAAACTAAAATATAAATAAAATGACAATAAAAAATAAAGAAAATATTTTATGTACAAAATAATTAAACAATTATTTTAATATAGTATCATAAAATAAAATAATGAATCACTATATAGTATCATATCATCAAAATAATATTCCGAAATATTACATTGACAAATATTTTTCTTTATCGAATTAAAATAATTATGAAAATAATATATGATTCCATTCTAGTTTATTAAAAAATATTTAAAAAACATTTCATGGAGGAGAAATATTTCAATGGATCAATGCCCCTTATATAATTATATTTATATTATTTTATTCAATTAAAAAATAAATAAAAAGTAAATTTATATTTTACATGAATGAAAACTAAAATATAAATAAAATCACAATAAAAAATGAAGAATTTTTTTTACCTAAGAAAATGTAATATAAATTTCGAATAATAGAAAAATAATTTTTCGCAATATAGTATCATAAAAAAATAATGAATCACAAAATAGTATCATATGGTCAAAATAATATTCCAAAATATTACATTGAGAAATATTATTTTTTCATTAAATAAAAATAATTATGAAAGTAAATATACGATTTCATTCTATTTGATTAAAAAAATATTTTATGGAGGAGTTAAAATTAAGAGGGTAAACAAATTCAATTGATTTTATATGGAGGGGACCAAGTTTATATTAGTGGAAGAGTTTTTGATATTTCAAAAAAGTTGGGGGGGTTTTGTAGAAATTCCCTTCATCTTTTCCTAAAAGGAATCATTCGGGCATTAAATATTATGAAGGGAATCAAGTTTTGGTATATTACATGTGTGTTTGGAAACAATAATGAGTTATCAATATATTAATAATTGACCTGCTACATATATATCACATAGATTTAGATATATCATATTCTTCAATTACTAGATTCTTTATAACACTTTTAGAGTGAATACATATATAATGAGTGTTAACTGCATTAAATATTTCAAACTAATTCGTTACACAAAAAATATACAATATTATTTTTTGGGAAAAAACACGTGTCGGATATGTAGCAAAATTAGAAAATTGTATATAGGGGGGATGTGCCATGTGACAAATGAGAAATTATGAGAAATTATATATTTTTTTTAATTGCGAAATGAGAAATTAGTTACTACGAGAATTAATTAAGTGCCTGTTCGGCGACTTTTTTTTTATATAGCATGCAAATAACACTCATATAAAAAAACTAAGTAACTAGTACTACTGCCAGCTAATCTGGCGGTAGAGACTAGTTTTCAATTTTTTTCATCAGCTGGCTTAAACAGATTAATTATGAAAAATTAGCTGTAGAATTTTTTTTTGAGATGTCAAAATTTTTATCCGTTTTAGAAAAGAAATTAGCGCAAAAATTTGAAAATTAAAATCTACCACCAACTATTCTGGCGGTAGTGACACTTTTGTAAATATTTCTAGATCAACCCGGACAAGAGTTGTGCCTCTCTCTTTTTTTTTTTAATATTGACGAGTATGATAAATGCTTCATATGCTATGTAAATGTAATATATAAAGATTGAACATCAATCTGTAGTCTGTACTCAATTCACTGTTTAAATATACAAAGGGAATCTTTTATCTTACAGAAGAAGATAAGACAGTACTGTATGCTCAAAGAAAGATGTACTATTTCAGATACAAACACCAAACTTTTTTCTTAAAAGGAGACAGAGTTATGAAATCCTAGAACAAAAATGCCCCCCCTAATACAGACAATGCAATTAAGAAGTGTGAGTTTGAATTTCGGAATCATTGAACAGCTTTTTATGAGCAGAATATAATCATAATTTCAATGTTATACACTCACCTAATACAGACAATGCAATTAACAATAATTGACCAGGTAATTCATGCTCATTATTTTTAAACCAGTAAAACCGTTATAAAAACTATTATTACTATGTGTAAGAAATAAAATCACTCAGTATACACACATTTGCTGCTTGTGCAGATAAATTCAGCCGATAAATGACAAAATTCCCGTTCATCAGGTTCAGCGAATCATATCTTTAGTGAACACTTCATTTATTTCTCTTAAATACACGCAATGAGTATATAAATCAACTTCCTATTCAAAATTTTCCCTCTGACATAATGTTCCTTTCATTTCTTTCAGTTTCTTTTTTTATGGATTTTCTTTCATTATCTTTCCAAAACTATCAATGGCTGAGACTGATAAGCCATGTGTACCATACTTACGTAAATGGAATTTAGTGGATAAAAGTTGGAAGTAATAATATGATCACTAATTCACTATATCTGTATTTTTTATACATATGATTAATAGAATAAATGCATATAAGGAAATAAGTGATTCAATGATACAAATAATTGAGGTTCATGCTCGTATCACATTGACTGGTAATAAATGGAAAAAATTACTCTGGGAACATTATAAGGGTCTATGACGTGTATAGGTGGCGCGATAGTGAAAATTTTGAATTCTTTTTTTGAAAATAAAGGTCATGATATTTCAAATGTTATACAATCACACAAATAAATGCATACAATCTAGCTAACAATAATTAATGTTGAGATTATTGCTCCTCATTTGTTGACCGCTATGAGCCGTTACAGAAACTCTCACTTCTTACATGAAATATATTCACTCAGTATACACTTGTTACAGCTTATGTCATGACATCTATGTTCATCAGGTTCTACGAACCATATCGTAAGTAAATACTTCATTAAATTCTATTAGACCCACAATGTCTATATATAAAACTCAAATTTCCTCTAAAGAAAGTTACACCTTGTTTGAACCTTGAAAGCAAAAAAGAAAAAATATTGTTTAATACCTCATCTTTTCCATTTTTGTTCGAAAAATACCTTCTTTATCAATGGCTGTTGCTGATCGACCGAGTGGATCTGGAATAAACCACCAAAGAAGAGTAGAGTTGAAAAGAATTGAAAATGAGGACGCACGATATGTGTGCTTCTCTAAACGTCGTGCCGGTCTTTTTAGGAAAGCTAGTGAATTGTCGACCTTATGTGGGGCCGATATAGCAATCATCGTAAATTCACCTACAGGTAGCAATCAGAAGAAAGAAATTATTGCTAATATTTATTTCTTTATTATTCCATTATAGTATTATACAACTAATCGTTTAAGCATTGGGTAATCAAAATGTGTCATTTATGTTAATAGATTAAATCTAGATATATATTTTTTGCAAAAAATTTCACCGATTTTTTTTGACAGGTCGACCTTACAGTTTTGGTAGCCCGGCTTTTGATCCGGTTATAAACCGGTTCCTATCGAATACCCTGAACCAACCTGGCCAAAATCCCAATGACCAAGCCGGAATGGTCAACCATCTAAACCAAGAACTCATGACTCTCAGAATCCAACTTGGCAACCAACTAGCTAAAAAACCGGCGCTTAATGAGAGAATTAAAGAGGCTTCTGATAAAGCTCCAGAATGTGAATGGATTGAAAAGATTGAACAACTCAACTACCACGAGTTGGTTCGACTTTTTGACATGCTTTGTCAAATTAAATCTAGGGCTATTTCTGGACATATTGAATTGCTAAATAATATTCGTAATCAATTATCTGGTCCAGCAGCAGCTAGTGTTGCTCCTCCGCTTTTGATGAACCAAACCGGAAACCAATTTGAACCAGGTATATTCGTTACAATACCGAGAAGTATAAAACCTAGTTTGATAGTTGGATTACACCATGGTAACCCACTTAATATACCAATAAACCCAAATCCAACAAATAGTTTTCGTCTTGGCTTGGTCGGCGAAAATTCGAATTCTATTAGTTTGCCTAGTAACAATATGACAATACCATACCAGTCGGGTTCACAAACCCTTAATCAACAAGGAGGCTTTGATCCGAATTCAACAGTTCAACTTAATTCAATATTAAATAGGTTCAATCAGTTCAACTCTGATCTAGGCGGTTCTGGTCGACTCAATATTGGCTCGAATCGGTTCAACCCTAGCTCAAGTGGATGTGGATCAAACCTTGATCCAACTGGTTTAAATCCCGAGTCCTCTGATCCCAATCCTGATTTATGATCCCTTGATGATTTGATCAGTTATGGTATAATAAATTAAGATTTTTGTTGTATGTTCGTTTGTGATTGTATTTTACGGTTGAGCCGTAGAGGAGTTGTCATTTTTATATTTAGAGCTTTGAGCTTTCTTAATTTGGAATAATGTATGGTTTACGTGGATAATGGTTTGTGTAGGATGAAAATTTGTTATTAACCGGCATGGCAGATAATTTTTATTACCTTGTAAGGCTTAGTAGACTTGTTAATAACAAAATATTCCAAGCCAATATCAAGCATTCAAATTTGTGTGATGTTCTCTAGCTATAAAACTTCATTTTTGGAATTAAACAGTAAATTACTCCACTTCTCACGCTATCCTTGCACTGCAATAATGATTCAACGGATTTCGAAAAGAAAGTAATTCTGGTAGTGAATGTCATATAGAATATATGACGATCAGAAAATTGATGGTATTTATTCGATCCAATTGGCAAATTATGTTGAAATCAAGTATTATTGTGTGATTGTTTTGCGCTTGAGTTAATTGCCGTGGACAATGTTTGCGGTAGAAGTTACATTGATAAGATTCAAACCGGAACACTCTACGATTTACTACAGTAATAACTTTTGAAATAAACCACTGAGTGGACATTTAGTTTAATAGATTAATCCCAATTTTGTCCAAGTTATGAGAGAAATTGCTCTATAACTAGATCTGATTGTAAATTCTAAACCCTAAATGCTAAATCTGAAATGATTACCTTCAAATTAGTGGATGAGAATTGCCACATAAACACCAGAGAGATCGGCAATTTCACTAGGTTTCCTCAAGAGACATTTAGGGAAGCACACCTGACGAGCATCCACATGCTCCAGAAAAAAAAAATGATAAGTATCTCGGCAGAAACAAAAAAAAATATGAAAAAGAGAACATTTCTTGCATTGAAACAAAAAATTAAACAAGAGCAACTTTTATAAAAATGAGAGAGAATTATAAGCGATTATTTAATGTTTTTTTTTTTTTTAGATGGGCTCATATGTCTTCATCTAAATTTTTAAATGAATCCTGCTAGACGCGGGATTCGAACCTCTCACATATGAATAGATGGGGTTGGTACCATAACCACTAGGCTAATTTAGTAGTGGTAAGAGCAGCTTTTATAAACCGTGTTGGGATGAAAAGAGAAGATCTAATCCATTGGACAGATTCCATGAGAAATCTGATCAGAAGAGGCACATCCAAAACCCATTGAATATTTTTTCCTATATAGGTATTTGATGTAAAAATGTATTGCATGATTAAGAGTTTCTCATTAATGTGTATGAGTCTACTTTAGCAAATTTTGATTAAAATGCAGAGAATTATTCAAACTCTCAATAATTGAAAGAAATTCATGAACTAAAAATAGCTATTGCATATTATTAATGATTATTAAGCTTTCATTCTAAAGACACGAGGCAACTGTGATTGACCACTTATCCATAGATCATTCTTTATTATATTGTTAATATTATAAGAATAATATTACAACATTTATTCTAATATTATAATAAAATATTTTTACTTATTACATTATGGATAATACCAAAATTATATATTATTGTATAAAACAATATTCATACAAAATTAGCACAACAAATAAATTACCATACTTATATGGAAAAAGAATAAAAAATATAATAAATTTTAAAGGAGAAGACATATGTATTACCATACTAACGCTGATGACATATGTATTACCATACTAACGCTGATGACATATGTATTAAATTTGATATATTATATATTTGGAAGTTTAAATTAACCAAAAAAATTACATACCATTTATAAAAAATTTATTATATTAAAAAATTTATATATTAAATTTACAAACTTTATATATAAGAAAAAAATGGGTAATACTAGGATATTATTAAAGCATAATATAGTTAAATGTTATCAACTAATACTATATTATGATGTTTGTCATATTTTTTTAATGTGTAATACAAAATAGCACTTCTTTTCATAAATAATGTTCTTGCAACAAATCAAATTAAATACAAAAATATAATAAAATGTGAGAAATTAAATATATTTATGAAATTAATGTAGTGAATTTACGTCATTATACCAATACCATAAAAAAATGATAAAATATTATAATAAAATATCGAAAAAATTAAAAAAATCATGTAAATGATAAGAAATGAATCAAAGGCACTAGATGTATTTAATTTTATATATTGGTAAATTAAATTATATAAAGTCTATGTGCCATTATTACAAATCTGACCCAGCATAATTGCATTTGTTATTTAGGACTAAAATAATTTACCATGCATCAATTTTGGCATAAAAATTGCATTACATGTTCTAGTAGTACAAATAATTAACACTGAGATATTATGCAAGATTTTTAAGGCGGTATGTGGCTCAATGCACTTTTATTTTTCAATTTCTTTTCCAAAATAGGTCTAATTAATTTTTGCCTTTTAAAACAAAGACAACAAGAGGAAAAAACAGTGATATTTTAATATGCATTTGTGAACCATATAAGAACGAATTATAAATGATTTATCAAGAAAATAAACAAAATCAATTTAAGTAAAATAAGTAAAATATTATAATTATATAAAATATTATCTACTAGACATATTATAATATTAAATTACTATCTAATTTAATATTTAATTAAGAAACGGTTTGATGTCATAAAATTATGATTTAATTTTATTTAATATATTTTGCATATTTTGTGTTAATCATATATATTAACTCAGAATGATAAACCTTAAAATATACTGATTACACTAATTTAGCCGAACTATAGTGTTGTATTTATTCAATTACAAATTTTTTATTTTTAAGAATTTTTTTTTGACTTATTTATTATTACCTTTTGACTTTTTTCATGAACACTATAAATTTTCCAACTAAATATATCTTTAATCCAATGATGCTAATAAAACCACTTAATCAAGTGGTATACTCAAGGTAAACATTCAATACTTGCAAAAAATAAAAATGAAATAGTTTTATCTAGATTCATGAATCTAAAATAATTTTCACTCTAACATCATTAAGTTAACTAAGATGGCGTTCGGCAATGTGGAATAAGAGTGGAAGAAGTGGGTTATTCTAGCCGAACAAGGGTGGAAGTAAATGGAATAAATTGGTGGAAGTGTAGAATTTCCTAATTCCATGAGGCGGGGGGGGGGGGGGGGGGGGGAGGGTGGAAGATCTTTATTTCATGGAATAAGCCAAATTTTATGACGAAAATATCCTTTTTTCTTCTACCATAAGATGATGTGGCACTAGCAATTAATGCACTGTTTCTCTCTCTCTTCTTTCTTTCTATAATTTTTTTGTCAAAAAATATGAATGAAAAATTCACCAATTTTCGATAATAATGTCATAAAATCATAAATTTGAAATGTGCAAATGATTATACTCATTTTTCTCCATCTAAAGAGATATGTTTTCCTATATTTTTGAATAATATTTTTTTATTATTGTATTTTTAATTGAACATTTATATTTTTGTATTTTCTATCTTATTTAATTAAAAAAATTAGAGGTTATTAAATAGATTAATAAAATATAATTAAAATAAGGATATTATAGTAATTAGCAATTATTTCTATTTTTTAAATCAATTTTTTATTCCCTGAAACTTGCCGAACAATGATGGAATAAAATGGAAGAACCACTCTTCCACTCTTCCACTCTTCCACTTTTCCACCTTTTGCTGAACGGGCCCTAATGGAAAGTGAAAATAGAAGAAGAGAGTTCAACGTTGAATTACAAAATGGAGGAAGGAAAATATGAATATTTAATTTAAATATTACCTAATTTAATATTAATTGAAAAAATATTAGGTCATGCATCAATCAAAAAAATAAAATTACAAGATATTTTCAAAAATAATTTGTATAATTTCGGGTTAATTATTACTTTATATAATTAACTCATAATGATAAATTATAAAGTATATTGATTGTACTAATTAAGCTGTCATTATATTGTTGTGCATTCACTCACCCACCATTTCGTATTTAAATTATGGGAAGAATTTTTTACTCTTATTATTGATCTTTAGATGTTTTTATGAAGACTACAATTTTTGTTCAATTAAATAAATCATTTTAATCGTAATAACAAGACCACTGAATCAAATAATATTACTCAAACTATAGCCATTTAATACTTGCAAGAAAAATAGAGATGTAAATAATTTTATCTACATTTAATTTCATCCTAAATTTAAAAAATATCACTAACACCATTAGAATTAAATAATATAAAGTGGAATTTGTAGAAGAGATGAATTACAATATAAAGGAAAAAAAATACAAAAGTAAATAATTCTATTTTATATTTATTGCGGTATTACAAAAATAAATTACTAAATTTTTTGTGTTTATTTAATTTTTTAAGTATTATTATTCAACAAATATTAAGTAGTAATGCACAATTCTTTATATTTAAATATGTGTAGTACCTATAAAACATTAAAATTGTAGTTATAACCATACAATATTTAAATTATTGTAGTTATACTGAATTCTAAGCAATGATATATTCATATTTGAAAATTATTTAAGTTATAATTTATGTAAAATTATAATTATTGGTTTATTATATATAATTTCATGAAAACTATAATTCCGAAGCGGAGTGAGATTTTCTCTTGTTCCTGGTAAAGTTTTCTTTTCTAAATATTTATTTATAACTTCTTTTAAAAGTTGGTCTTTTTTAAATATTTATAAAAGTTGGGTTGTTAACTTTCCCAATAACGTTAATTCGTAATTACTTTCTTTCTTCCTCCTGAAGGATCTTTAATCGCTCAATTAATGGCGTCGCCTCTCTGTAATTCATCATCATCTTCTCCTAATTCAGCTCAATTTGGGGATGGAGATCCATCATTTCCTTTGGTAATACTCTGTCTCTGTTTTTTTCACCTGATTTTCCACCAATTTTTCTTTTATTTTGAGGAAAATTAAAAGGATTTTCTTTTTGGATTTTGAGTATTTCTCTTGCTTGTACGAACTTTATGAAGTTCTTAGATTTGATTTTATGATTAGCATTTTGATCACTTGACTCCTCTGTTGCTCTTGTTATGCATTTATTAGATATGCATCAATATTTTGTTTTCAATCACCAAAAAACCCTTGATGCTTTCTAATAAAAAAATCGTTACGACATTAACATGATAATATCTGATGTTTACAAGAGAAATTAATGTTCTATTTCTTGATTTGCTTTAATTTATTTCTGAATTATGTATATAAACCCAATTTGTATAAATTTTGTAGGCCATCACAAAAGATTCTCTTCAAGCAGCACAAGTAATAAGTTTATACAATTTTCTTTTGAGCTTCGATATTATTTTTTCCTACAAAATAAAAAAACAAATTTTCTTTTGAGCCAAAATTTGGATTTTGATGCTTGTTCTATACTCTTTACATTTATCTACATATTGCCATAAATTATTAAACAGATGGCAGATTTGTGTAAAATTATGGACTTATTTGTAATAAAAGAAAGTCAAGCAAGAACTTTATTGATGCAACATAGATGGAATGTGGAGAGGATTTTTGAGCAATTTGAAAGAAAAGGAAAAGACCGATTATTTTCAGAAGCAGGAATTTCAATTAATAATAATAATAAAGATACAGGTTTAATGAATTTGGAAAAATTATCCAAAAGTGGATTTAAATGTAATGTGTGCTTTGAGGAGCTTGAATTAAGCGATTTTACAGCTATGGATTGTGGCCATCATTTTTGCAATTCATGTGAGTTCTATCTTTTTTCCCTCTCTTAAAAAAACAAAATGAAAATAAGAAACAAAAAAAGAAAGATAATATATTTTTCAAAAAAAATTTCTTTTCTAATTTCTAGGCTGGACAGAGCATTTCATAATGAGCATAAACAACAATCAAGCTACACAAATCCGTTGCATGAGCATTAATTGCCGGATCATTTGCGACCAAAACACCGTGTACCACCTTACCCTAAAAAAGGTAGCAGATCATTCAGACCATTCACATTTAATGAAGCATTAAATGCTAACAATTACAATTATCTTTTAGCTTATGCATTTATTTCGTCTATATTCGTAACGGTTCGAATTAACCCAACTGCTAGTTACCGTAAACCCTAAACCCTAATCTAGGGTTTCAACTACTTTTTGCAACCTATTAATAACTTTCCTAATCCTCCTCAACTAACTTTCAATCTCTCTCTCTAAAAGGATATCTCATCAGCGACCCGTTTCCTCACAGAATACAACTTAAACTACAACTCCTCCATCAAGTCGTTGATCCGGGCTGGGTCTCAACCAGACCTGTTTCGCGAGATTGAATGCCTTTGTGCGACCCGCTTAATCGAGTCGTGGTTGGTTATGTAAGATTCTTTGAGGAAATGGATGAAAACGGGTCGCTGATTCTCTATCGTTTTAGAGAGAGAGAGGGGTTAAAAATGAGAAATAACTTTTATAATCCTACTCAACTAAGTTTCAACAAACCCATTTCACATTTCTAACCCCTCTCTTTCTCACTAAAAGGACAGAGAAGCAGCGACCCGTTTCACCCGTTTCCTCACAGAATCCTACGTAACCGACAACTCCTCCGTCCAGTGGTGTCCCAGCACTCCCCCTTGTGGACGGGCGATTCGAATCGCCCCAAGATCCGACTCGTTTCGTGAGGTGGAGTGCCTTTGCGGGACACGTTTCTGCTTCAACTGCTTGGGAGAAGCCCACTCGCCCTGCCCGTGCAGGATCTGGGAGATGTGGACCGAGAGAACCAAGGACTCGGAGAAGAGGAGTCTGGACTGGATCGCGGATAATGCGAAGGTGTGTCCCGGATGCGGAAATGCGGTGATGAAAGAAGGAGGGTGTGATCTCGTGACGTGCCGCTGCAGCCAATCTTTTTGGTAAGTTTACCTAGGGAAATCTTTGCAAAAAAACTCATATATTATGCCGAAACTGCAAAAACCCTTACATTTAAATATAAGTGAACACCGTTAGTTTTCGTACTTTAATTACTTTAAAACTTATTTTGAATATTAGTTAATATTTGTCTCTCTAATAATATTTCCTAAATTTAAATAACATCTCTCTCTAATATATCTTAAACATATTTTAGAAATTTTGGGAATTTTTTAATTAACCTTCAAAAATAAGATTTTTTTTTTCAAGTGAGAGAGATTAATTAAACTCATAAGAATTTTCGTAGCTTTAAGAATTTTTTTAGTTTTAATAAATATTTTAATAAGTTCCAAAAAAGCCCCTGCGTTATTGGAAAGTGTAATTGTGCCCCTGTGTTATTTACCGAAATTGAGAAAAAAGGACCTGAGTTATTGATGAAATTGCGAAAACAGCCCCTGTGTTTTGTCGAAATCGCAGAACAGCTCTTGTGTTTTGTCGAAATTGCAAAACAGCCCTAGCGTTTGTCTTCATGATTTTGAAGTTCTAATAACGCGGTGGCTTTTTTGCAGTTTTGGCGTAATGGGTTGGCTAGCTGCAAATTTCTCTATATTAATTTGAAAATTTCTCTATATTATAAAGTTAATCTCACAAAGTCTTTTTTTTGTTATTCTGACAGCTGGTTATGTGGTGATCCAACTGGCAATTATCATACGTGTGACCGCATAGAACGCCACATATGTAACCCAAAGTCAGAACACCCAAAAAGAAATCCTAACCCTAACCCTAATTCTGATAAAACGAAACTCCGCCGGTACCCGCATTATTACGAACGGTACCTGTCCCATTCCAGCTCGCTCCAAAAGGAATCCGCCAGTTTCTCTCTCTTCCAGACGAAGTTTCTCTCTCTTCCTAATTGGATCCTTACCGGGTTCGAAAGCCTAGTGAATTCCAGACGGGCTTTGTGCCACATGTACCCGTTTGCCTTTTACATGTTTGGCTCTGAGCTGGCGGATAATAATTTGACGGATAAAGAAATTAGACGGGATTTGTTTGAGGACCAACAAGGCCAGTTGGAGATTTGTGTGGAGAGGCTCGCCGTGGAAGTTGAGAATTTTTGTGACCAAATTGCCCCTTGTGAAGTATCTGAGCTGGCGAGGCTTCGAGTTGTTAACCTCTCTAAGCTGGTTGATAAATGCTGCATGGACATGTAGGTTTAAAAAAAAAAAAAAAAAAAAAAAAAATTCCCCTCTTTTTTTTGTTTATAACGTGTATTTATACACGCCTACAAAAATGAACCTGGAGGATTTCTTTCATTTTGATTGTTATAATTGGTAGTTTTTACTTTTTATTTGCTAAGCATGACATAATTGGTAGTTTTTATTTTTGAAATTTGTAGGTATGATTGCATTCAAGAGGAACTCTTACCTAATTTGGGCATGAAAGAATTTATTGCGCCATATAGGCCTTTCCAAGGTCTCGAAAAAGCTAGGGCATTTTAATTCTTAAATTAATTTAAAATGGAAAATCTTTGAAAATACATTAAACAATCATAGAGAAACTTGCCTGGAAATGCGTAACTGAAACTTTTTTTACATAAAAAAGAAGGAAAATTTGCAAAGAGGCATCTATATTATGTCAAAATTGCAAAAAGCCCCTGCAATATTGGAAATCACAAAAAAAATCATATATTATTGCCAAAATTGTAAAAAAGTCATGATCATTAAATATGAGTTAACACGGTTAGTTTTCATACTTTAATTACTTAAAAACATATTTTAAATATTAATTAACATTTCTCTCTCTAATAATATTTTATAAATTTAATTATCATCTCTCTCTCTAATGTTTCTTAATCATATCAAGGAAATTTTATGAGTTTTTTTACTTAAACTTCAAGAATACGATTTTTTTCACGGAGAGAGTTTAATTAAACTTTGAGTAAACCTTTAGTTAGGGCTTAAACCATTAGTTTTCACACGGAGAATAATCAACGGTCTATTACATCAGTAAAAAAGGAAAGGCAAAATGCAACAAAGCTATAAAACAAATAGCTAATATAAAAGAAATGATAATGAACGTCTATCAAAATTTCCTTTAAAAACTGCAAAAACTATAAAAATTTATCTCGGAGACATGGAGGAATATGTAGTTGCAGTATTCTCGCCATCTTATCCGTCACGTGTTTCCTTGAGGAATCCCAAAGTAGTCTACAGAATTTTAATTTGGACTTCTCTTGACATCCTCTCATATCTTATCTGCCAATTAAATTTGGAAAATCATTTAATCATAACATCTCTATTCTCTCATATGAATGATATAGATTTACTAAATAGCACATGCTTTTGATTTACATTTCATCGCATTTGCATGAATTTGCTAAATCTCATTATAATTTTAGATCAGATCCGTCACAGAAATACTGTGGTGGTTCGATTCTGCACAAGATTAATATGAATGATAGTTTTTAAATGGCAAATACATTATTTTTACATATAATAATTCCAAATTAATTAAAACTACTCCATATATAATCACGCAAATATAAATTAGATTAAACAATATATTTTTGGTAAAAAAAACATAAAAAAAATATAATTAATGTAGCAATAATGGTAGAAGCATGGACCTCAATTGTACATTGTTAGTTGCCTTGTGTGTCTTTAGAATGAATGCTTATAATCATTAATAATATGCTATGGCTATTTTTGGTTCATAAAATTCTTCCAATTATTGAGAATTTGAATTCTCTGCATTTTGTTCATGAAATAATTCTCTGCATTTTAATCATAATTTGCTAAAACAGACTCATATACACATTAATGAGAAACTCTTAATCATGCAATACATTTTTACATAAAATGTTACCTATATAGGAAAAAAATATTCAATGGATTTTGGAGGTGACTTCTGATCAGATTTCTCATTGAATTTGTGAAATGGATTGATCTTCTCATTTCATCCCAACATGGCCTATAAATTGTGCTCTTGTTTCACTTTTTTCAATGCAAGAAATGTCTTCTTTTTCATTTCTTTTTTTACTGAGATACTTATCATTTTTTTATTCTATAGCATGATGATACTCGTCACGTGTGCTTCTCTAAATGTCTCTTCAGGAAAGCTAGTGAAATTATCGAGCTCTCTGGTGTTCATATGGCAATTCTCATCCGCTAATATGAAGGTAATCATTTCAGAATTAGCGTTCAGGATTTAGGATTTACAATCAGATCTAGTCATAAAGCAATTTCTCTCAAAAGCTTGGACCAAAAATGTTACAAAATTGGGATTAATCTGTTAACTATAGATGTGCACCAAGAATAGTGGTTTATTTCGAAAAGTTATGACTGTAGTAAATCGTGGAGTGTTCCGATTTGAAACTTATCATTGTGAGTGCTACCGCAAACATTGTTCACGGCAATTAATTCTAGCGCAAAATAATCACACAATAATACTTGGATTTAACACAATTTGCTGATTGGATGTAATACTGATTCATATATGCAATTTGCCAATTGGATCGAATAAATACCATGGGTTTTCTTGATCAGCTTATATTCTATATGACATTCACAACCAGAATTACTCTTTTTCCAAATCCGTTAAATAATTATGACAGTGCAAGGATCAAGTGAGAAGAAAATTATAGTAGTTCACGGTTTAAATCCAAAATAGAAGGTTTATATCTAAACAATATCACACAAATTTGAATGCTTCATATTGGCTTGGAATATTTTGTTATTAATAGGTCCACTAAGCCTTACAAGGTATTAAAAACCATTATCCCCAGCAAAATCATACATTATTCCAAATTAAAGAAAGCTCAAAGCTCTAAACATAAAAATGAACTCCTCAACCTGAAAATTAAATCACTCAAACATACTACACTTATTTAATTATAACATAACTGATTAAAGAATCATAAACCAGGATTGGGGTCAGAGGAGTCGGGTTTTAAACCATTTGGATCAAGGTTTGATCCACTTGAGCTAGGGTTGAACCGACTCGAGCCGATATTGAGTTGACCTGAACCGATTAGACCAGAGTTGAACTGATTGAACCTATTTAATATTGAATTAAGTTGAACTGTTGAATACTGAACAAAGCCTTCTTGTTGATTAAGGGTAAGTGAACTCGACTGATATGGTATTATCATATTGTTACCTGGCAAATTAATAGGGTTCGAATTTTCATGGACCGAGCCAAGACGAAAACCATTTGTTGGATTCAGGTTTATTGGTACGTTATCTGTGTTACCCTGGTGTAAGCCAACTATCAAACTAGGGTTCATACTTCTCGGTATTATAATGGATGAACCCAATTCGAATTGGTTTCGGGTGCGGTTCATCAAAAGCGGGGGAGCAACACCACCTGGACCAGCTAATTGATTAGGATTATTATTGAGCAATTCAAATTGTCTAGAAGTAGCCCTAGATTTTGTTTGACAAAGCATGTCAAAAAGTCGAACCAACTCGTCATAGTTGAGTTGTTCAATTTTTTCGACCCATTCACATTCTGGAGCTTTATCAGAAGCAGATTTAATTCTCTCATTAAGCGGGGGTTTTTTAGCTAACTGATTGTCGAGTTGGCTTCTGAGAGTCATGAGTTCTTGGTTTAGATGGTTGAGAAGTCCGGCTTGGTAATTAGGATTTTGCCCAGTTTGGTTCGGGGTATTAGATAGAAACCGGTTTACAACCGGATCCAAAGCTGGGCTACCAAAACTGAAAGGCCGACCTGTTAGAAAACAAATTCAGCAAAAAATTGAGTGAATATATATATATAATCCATAAACATAAATGACACATTTTGATTACCCAATGCTAAAACCATTAGTTGTATATTACTATAGTGGAATACTATGAAATAAATGTTAGCGATAATTCCTTTCTTCTGATTGCTACCTGTAGGTGAATTTACGATGATTGCTATATCAGCACCACATAAGGTCGATATTTCACTTGCTTTCCTAAAAAGGCCGGCACGGCGTTTTGAGAAGCACACATGTCGTGCGTCCTCATTTTCTATTCTTCTCATCACTACTCTTCTTCTGCGGTTTTTGGAGCCACTCGGTTTATCAGCAACAGCCATTGATAAAGAAGGTATTTTTCGAACAAAATTGAAAAGATGAACGAGTTTAACAATATTTTACTTTCTTTAGGGATGAAATTTGAGTTGTATATATAGACATTGTGAGTTTATAAGAATTTAATGAAGTATTTACTTACGATATGGTTCGTTGAACCTGATGAACAGATATGTTGTCACACTAGCAGGAATGTGTGTATAGTCAATGAATATAATTCATACATGAATTAATATTTTTCTGTAACGGTTCGTACCGGTCAACAAATTAGGAGCAATGAATTAATCTCAATTGTTATCAGTTCCATTGTATGCATTTTTTGAGTGAGATTTGAAATATAAGAACTCTTATCTTTTTTTTTTCTCAAAATTTTTTTTTTAATTTTCAGGATGACGCCACCAATACGTGTCAGAGACCTTACAATGTTTCCAGAGTAATTGTTTCTATAACACCGGTGTTCTAAAAATCGCGTCTAGGCGCTAGGCGCCCCTCCACCGAGGAATTATGGTCAAATCGGCCCAAAAAATTGGATTTGTTGCCTAGAACCGTGTAATTTCCGATTTTTCCGATTAATTAGCGATTTTTCCGATTTATTAGCGATTTTTCCGATTAATTTTTAATTTTACTGATTAATTCCATCTAATTCCTGGCCGCCTGGGTGCCGATTTTTTCCGCCTGGCTACCGATTTTTCCGCCTAGATCCCGATTTGTCCGCCTAGATCACGATTTTTATAATTAATTTCGATTTTCCTACCTAATTCCAAGAATTTTTGTCCCAAATTTCCTAAATTTCATATATTTATTTTATATGCGCGTATAATAATGAGAAAAGTTATATTATGATTCTAAAACGTCTAGGCGTTAGTCGCTGCTCTAACGCCTGACGACCGCCTAACGATTTGTAGAACACTGCATATTACTAGTCAAGTACGAGCGATGAACCTCAATTATTTGTATCATTGAATCACTTTTTTTTTGAAAAAATTATGACACTTTCAAAGAAGCGCGCGTAAGCTTCAATAATCAAGTCAAGTTACAATTACAACCTTCCTCGGACGGAGTGTTTTTTAGAAATGAAAAAGATAACACATTACAAAAATAACCAAAAATGGAGAAAATAAGAAAGAATATACAATAAATGAAGGAATAGAACCCTTAGGCTAAATGAAAGTATTAAATTATTCTTCTATCTCCGTTTCGTTTCAGCAACATTTGACTTGGCTCGTCTTGCGAGGTTGAAGTCATCTTCAGGCAGCAGCGCTACGGCATTCTCCGTGGCCTCTTTGTCCCTGAATATCCCCTATTACACCTCTCCCACCAAATAGCGAACACGCAAGACAATGTGTATATTCTCTTTCACGTTTAATCCCTTAGCTGCCAAGATTATTATTACATCTCTTTTTGTAGGTTGTCTAGAGTCGGTAAGATATTCCTTATTAATTTCCGTGAAAAGATTTTTATCTTTGGCGGCACTTTGAGGCGCCAAATGTCGCTTGCAGGTTTGTTTTTGATTCCCGGGTTGATTTTTGTACATTAATATAATCTATTTGAGGGTTTTTTTGAAGAAAAATTTGAGGATTTTTTTCACCAATATGAATGTGCAACAAAACATTGACCATGTTAACAATTCGCACTTGATGGATCTTAACTCCATTATGGTCCCAATTGCCCCCCCTTCTTTCGTAGGTACGTACTCTGGGCCCCAACTCTTGGGTATTAATGAAGGATGGCCTTTTCCCCTGAGTATTGACCGACTTAAATTGCAGTGCATGAAAACAATTTTTGCGGGTACAATTTGAACCCTCAAAATTTTGTATTTCTACCAAGATACTTAATAACTAGACTAGAGGCCCATTTATAAGTTAATCATTCTAGTTATTATTGTGTATAATTCAAATTATCTCCATATTATTATGATGGAGATGATATAAAATTGTAATAAGGTTTGGTAATTCATGCAAACACAATGATATAAAATTAGTATTTTATAAATATTAGATCATTCATTTGAGAGAATAGAAATATTATGATAGCATTTTCCAAATTTAATTAGCAATGAGGTATTGGAGGATACCATGTCCAACTCACGTGAAAAGAAAAAACTATGTCGATATTTCAAATTGAAGCCTAGAGCCAACGAAACTTTTTCCTCTAACTTGAGCTTTCTCTTTGATACTAATTCTCAATTTTTTTTTTTGCTTGAACCAATGACCATTAAAGGTCAAGGGACCAAATACTGTCGTTAGTAGTTGTTTGAAAAAAATTTACCAAGTAATATTCAGCTGCCTTCTTAACTTCCTTCGACTCAACATGGTGTTTCATTTTTCCCCATCTCCTTCACATCTACCGCCCTATCAATGTCTCCATCTCCATTTCAAATTATAATTTTAAATAATTTTTCAGAGTCTCACTCTGTCTCTCTCCAACGTAGTCTCTTCTCTAATTAATTCAATTACACAAATAGTTTGTACTATGACTCTCCTAGCTCAATGTCCAAATTTGTAGACTGGTTTGCAAGTTATGTAAAAAATATTTTGCATTATCAAGTTTAAGAGTTTCTAAGTGTACGCAAGTATATTTTAGCAAGCAAATTATTATTATTATTATTATTATTATTATTATTATTATTATTATTATTATTATTATTATTATTATTATTATTATTATTATTATTATTATTATTATATACAAATAGTTTGTACTATGACTCTCCTAGCTCAATGTCCAAATTTGTAGACTGGTTTGCAAGTTATGTAAAAAATATTTTGCATTATCAAGTTTAAGAGTTTCTAAGTGTACGCAAGTATATTTTAGCAAGCAAATTATTATTATTATTATTATTATTATTATTATTATTATTATTATTATTATTATTATTATTATATACAAAGCTTAGTTTGGCATAGAATCATGACATGTGTCCTTTTGTATGATTTTCTATGGCCAATTTTTGAAATTTTCTATATAATGAGTGATTTATTGAAAAATAAAAATAATAATATTTCATGTACAATAATTAAAAATAAAATAATAGATGAAACATATGCTAAAAAATTAATATAAATAGTTAAAAAAGGAAATATATATTTACGATTGTTAAAGAAAGTGAGTTTTTGCATTAAGATATAAATATTTAATATTTAAATAATTAAATATAATTACCATTTTTAAACTATTTAATATCATTAAAGCAAGTGAGTTTTGTATTAAGATATAAATAATAATCCAACATTTTATATGGTAATCATATTTGTGATAATTAAAATGCTAAGAAGTGAGAATTCAAACATTTAAAAAGGAATGAACTTCATGAACCAATTGTAAATCACATTAATCATTAATGATTGTATATGCTCTCATCTCATTCCATAGACATAAAGGCAATGAACAATACCCTCATCAATTCATTCGAAAAAAAAAGGCAACGAACAATATATAATGCTAAAATTTTCAAATATCCCTAAACTTTTAAAAGATATGTGAAATTTTCAAATACCCCAAAACTTTTGGAAGTAGTTAAAAAAAAAAATTTATTTCTATAGTTTCTTTCCTATTCATATAATTGAAATGATTTTTTTTAATGGCCAATGTTAATCAAGGATCTGGTTGGTTGTGCCTTATTTCGTCTCATGTTATGGCCCTTCCAGTTGTAGCCTGCATCGAATTTTTAAATAAAGGGCCTAAAGAGAGGGTGATAAGATTTTTCACTTGCATGTTTCATATTATAGTTTTGTTGTACTTTTGAACGTGACAAATATTTCACAATGGATACTTTTATAATTTTTTTATAAAAAATATTTTTCCATCTTATTGTATATAGCTAAAATTCATTTGTAATTGTAGTGCATAAAATACAAATTTATACACAATCCGCTATGAAAGACCATTATATCACCATCTATGTAATCGCTACTTACCGTTGAGCATTGTCAGCTGATAAAGGTAACAAGTTTGCATTTGAAAGTAATCGTTCATGTTATTGTTGTGTCCAATTCAAATTACCACAATATTTGTATGATGCGTATGAGGTTTGGTAATTCATGCAAATGCAATGAAATTCGAATCAATTTCATATAGTAGTTTATAAATGCAGACCGTATATATGAGAGAATAGAATTATTATGAATATAGTATTTTCCAAATTAAATTAGCAATGAGATATTGGAGGATATCTTGGTCAGCTTACGTTGAAGGATAATCATTGGCGCCTATGATCTCTATTGACAGGCAAGGTTTCGATGCATACAGGCATGAGAGAGAGAAAATTACTAATTTATTCTTTACATAAATACACTATATAAATAAGAAGTGGCAAGTTGCAACTAATAAACTAGTGATATTTTTTCTAACAAGGCATTATTTGTACTTTACTTTTTTTTTTATTTTGTGATATTAAATTCTTGTGATTGAAGAAAATATTAATTATATCATTCATTATTACTTTTATTTTTGGCCAAATGCTCAATTTTAAAATTTCTAAGAAAAAATAATATCAAATATTTTAGACATAATATTTAACATCATTATTATTTTTTTATATTTTTATCAAAACAAAAAACAAAAAACATTAGTTCTCATTGAAAGTACTTGAAAAAAATTTCATGACACAAAAATGTTGTAGCTTCAAATTTTAATAGAGCTAATGCATTTATGGCAAGGGCAAATTAGTCAATTATTTATCTCATGCCTGTATGCATCAAAACCTTGCCTGCTAATATCAATTCCCATGATCTCTTTTCTTATCTAGCCTTTGTCTTTAAATTTGTTTCTCGGAATCCTTTTTTTACTGATGAAATTAATGAAGAGAATAAATATTTCATTAAATGAAAAAAAACTTTGATAAGTACTCTTTCATTTCTTTGGTAATATATATGGAAGTTTAGATAATATATTGTGTATTATGATGATAAAATTATAAATCAATACCGCAATATGAAAATGTCAAATACAATACCAAATCTCAAACCTATGACTTGTTCTTCATGTAAAAAAATTAAAGAATTTTTCCAATCATACCAAGCGTCTTAAAAAATGTACAAAAAAAAAAAAGTTGGTGATTCTTGTGTCGCATGTTGCTCCATAGCTGATAGCTCAAACATCAAAATTCTACTGAACAAGCTACACAATTGCTAATATATTCTAGTTTCTACTATATAGATAGCGCCTGCAGGGTACAGTTTGCAATTTCAAATTGTCTAGGGTTTCTTTGAAATTGCAGTATAATGTTGGAAGCTCTTTTGTCAATTTCTTTATGCAATTTAGAATTCCAATTAATGGAGAGATTCACCATGATATGATATCCATTTTGAGTAATGTAAATAGCTGTAATGCCGCTATCTAGAGCTGGCAAAATCTGACCCGACCCGAAAAACCCGCCCGACCCGACCCGAACCCGAGTGACCCGAAACCCGAAATGACCCGAACCCGAACGACCCGAAACCCGAACGACCCGAAAACCGAACGACCCGCGACCCGGACGACCCGCGACCCGGACGACCCGTGACCTGAATGACCCGCCCGATTTGACCCGAAAATAATTTTTTTTTTGTTTTAATATTCGAAAAAACTCAAAATTGAGAATTTTATGGCTTGTTCTAACGTAATTGACCCGATAATATTGACCAGAATAACGCAAATGACCTGAAATATCAATTCGAATGAATAGCGACCTCTAATCTGAGTAACTTTTGACCAGAATCTGACGTTGACCATAAGTCAACTGACCCGCGACCCGAATCCGAACGACCCGAAACCCGAAATGGCCCGAAATCCGAAATGGCCTGAAACCTGAATGACCCGTAACCCGAATGACCCGAAACCTGAACGACCCGAAACCCGAATGACCCGAAACCCGAACGACCCGTAACCCGAATGACCCGCGACCCGAACGACCCGCGACCCGAACGAACCGCGACCCGAACGAACCGTGACCCGAATTGACCCGAACCCGAATTGACCCGACCCGCCCGTTTGCCACCTCTACTGCATTCTTATGAAATTCAAAAACTAGTCCCTTATGTGACATTAAACTTAACATCAATAATTACCTTATTAACCGTGTTAACTCTAATAAATCACCACAGACTAATTTTCGAACTTCTTTAAAAATGTCAAGACTACTTCGAAATCTTCAATACTTCAAGGGCTTTTCTGCAAAATTCTCAAAACCAAAAACTACCTACTTTTCCATTTCCTCGCCCATCTCATCCTCATCCTCATTATTATCTCCATTATCAAATCCACCGCCCATTTCACACAATTTCTCCCAAATCCAATCAGAAACCGGCACAACAGACAATCTAGGTTGCCAATCTAGGTTGCCGTAGCAATGCAAAGCTTTCCAATTCCTTCTTCTCAGCTGCCTTTTTAATCTCCTTCAATTCAACGTGGTGTTTCATCTACCCGTCTCCTTCACGTCCACCGCCCCATCAATCTCTCCTTTACCAATCAAATACCTATTATTCCAAATCATAATTTTAAACATCTCCTTTTAAATTCGAGTTCATACTCTCTCCCCAATCTAATCTCTGCTCGCTCAGTGTTCATTTTGATGCTTATATGCAAGTTAAATACAAACAAATATGTTCATAAATTGCAACAAAAATGGAAGAAAGGGTTAAGCAACTTGGAATTTTACATTTACAATACCAAGGTTTGATGACTTGCACGACGCCGACGATTGGACGGGCGGAGTGGTAGAAGAAGGAGAGATCACCGGGAAGCATGGACTTGAGGTGGTTGATTTGCAGAGGGAAACGAAGGGTTTTGGTTTAGAGTAGAGGGGATGGAATGAATGTTTTGGGTTTAAACCGGCCCGTTTAGTTTTCATTATAGGCCCAACGTGGCTTCCCGATCCGAATCCGCATGAATGGATTCGCATTTGGATCGTAAAAGTATACTCGAAAACAAAATGAATCCGCATATGGATTTTTAAAAAAGATCCGTTAGCTTATCGAGTTTGGATTCGGATCTAACAAGATCCGAATCCGAAACCCGATATAAATATGATAACTCATAATTAGATATACATATTATAAGTTGGTATATATAGTAAAAAATATAGACCATTTATTTGTTACTTTTATGGTTGTATAACTTAGGAAACAAGAAAAATAATAAAAGAAAATATATTAATGAGCATAATAGACAAAAAATCACCATGATTCACATAACAAATATGACATATATAATGTTCAAATATAAATATTAAGCTTGCATGTTAGCCTTAAAATTACTTCTTATTTTCTAATAAATTCTGTTAACAAACGAAAGCGTAAGAATATTTTTAATCCAAAATTTTCATTAATTGTGGAGCATGAAGAAGTTGATGACAGGTAATATATAATTTTCTTTGCGATCCAATGAATTGACCTTAATTTTATGAAAGAAGATAAATAAAAATAAGTTTAGAAGATGAATAAAGATAACATAAAAGGTATAACTTTTATATATTTAATAACAGATAATATATTTGTTTTTTATCTTTTTTATTTACTATTATGAACTCATTTATTTATTCTTAATAGATTCATCTCGGGATAATATTGTTGAAGCTTCTTCTACCATGTCTTCGGCAGTGTAATTTGATTCAGAGATTGATGAGTGCTTTATTGATCTCTTCTGAAATGCATTATTATTTCATTATTTAGAAATATTTCAAACTTTATAATAATTTACTCACGTAACGTAATTTTATTTTGTGTTAGAATATTATGTACGATTATGAGGTGTATTAGATAAATTTTATGGCAACTTTATGCTTTATGTTATGGTGATTATTTTTTATATACTCATGTTTAAATTATGTTTAAAACTTCATAATAGAATCCGAAACCCGTTAGCTAATGGATTTGAATCCGCATATGAATCTTAATTTTTTTAATATGATTTGGATTCGCATATGAATCTTCTAAACTCAAATGGATTTGGTTTAGATACTGCATGGATCCGATCCATTAACAGCCCTATCATCAAATATTAAAATATTTGTCTATGTCGTGGCTGCCGAGTCTATGTTCGTATCTGATATGTGTCTGACACGTGTATAGCTGTTTATAGGCTTAAAGCTAATATTATTCTTTTCTTCCTTTATTTTGATTGATAATCAATTAAAATTGCGCCAATTATTTTTTTTAAATAAATTAAAATGAAATAAGAAATAAAAATAATGAAGTAAAACTCTCTATTGCGCATATACGGATATTGGCATCCTATCCTACACGATATGATGGCTCTTTAAGCCATTTTGAGGGGATCAAGAAGTTATATTGCTCCTTCGATTGCTTTCGAAAGAACTTTAGAAAGTAACACAAGACAAATTTCTCTATTCAAAATCAGAAATAGAAAGAATAATTCGAATACAATAATTATTCATAGACAACAAAAATAAAATGAAATAATCACAGTAAGAAAAATAAAAATTATCACTCATGTTATTGGTGTGCACAACTTGAATCACCACAGTATTTGTATGATGAAAATCCAAATCGTATTGAGGTTTGATAAATTCATGCAAATTTAATCAAATATATATAAAGCAAATTCTAACACTTTATAAATCTGGAGCATCTATATCAACGAAAAATAAATATTGTGAACAAAGTATTTCCAAATTTAATAGGGCATATGAGATATGGGAGGAATATCAAGAGAAGTCCAGATGATTTTTCTTTCATTTAATTATTATTTGAAACATTTTGTGGGTAGTAATATTTTTTCAGTTCGGAAAGTTGGGAGTTTTGGGCTCGAATGATGGACCTTTAAAGATTAGAATTAAAATAAATAATCCTGGGTCAGATCAATCATACCCAACAACAAATATTGAATCATATAACTATTTTGGACTTGGAAAAAATGAATGATCTAACTTACTTCAATATTTATATAACTATATATTTATCCATTTTTTCTTTTTATATTTTTATCTTCTTAATTTTATGTAATAGGTTAAGACTTATTTGGATCGGAGGGCTTTAGCTCTATCATTAAACGACACAAAGACAGCTGTCAGGCAGCTCCACAATCTCTTATCGTTCATGGTAATTATAATTAGCATAATAATCGCGCTATTATTGTTGGAAATTGCGAGCACCAAGGTTCTTTTCGTAATTTCATCCCAACTTTTGGTGGTAGTCTTCATATTTGGAAACTCATGCAAGATGGTTTTTGAGGCAATAATATTTGTTTTTATCATGCATCCTTTTGATGTGGGCGACCGATGTGTTGTTGATGGCGTGCAGGTAATCAATTCAAATTTCAAAAAAATTAAAATAATAAAAGGGGGAATTTCACATTTATCCTTTCAAAACTTCAAAATATCATATTTACTCTAGAAATGTAAATATCAAATTTATCTTTTTAAAATTTAAAAGATATCTTATTTGACCCCTTTAAAAATATAAATATCAAATTTATCCTTCCATAATCCAAAATATATTGTATTTATGTTTGCCCTTTAAAATTCTTGTCCGTAAAAAGATTTAAAAGAGTGAATATATGTATTTGGAAGGATAAAGTTGACATTTGCACTTTTATAAAGGTAAATATGATACATTTTGGATAATTTTGGTTTATTTTTCTTGCATATCTTTGATAATTTCGGTTATTATCACAGATGGTGGTTGAGGAAATGGATATTTTGACGACGGTTTTTCAACGATACGACAATGAAAAGATATATTATCCAAATTCAGTCCTGGCCGTGAAGCCGATCAGCAATTATTATCGAAGCCCTAATATGACTGACAAGATCGAATTCGCCATTGCCATGTCTACATCGGTGGAGAGCATCGGCTTGCTAAAAACCAAAATAAAAGAGTATGTTGTACTGATATTAAATTATTTTAACTGTACTGTTGACCTAAATTTAGAGGTAGAAATAGAGAATTACCACCCAATTTCTCAAAGCGGATTTCTTAATTTTTCCGGTCTCAGGGGCGCCTTCAAACAACGGCATAATAATATCAACCTCTTCTCTGGTCAAAAACCTCAATAAATCACGCTCCTCTATATACCTTCAACCAACAAATTAAGAAAATAATCAACAAAAAAATTACAAACAAATACAACAAAAAAAGAAACTAATCTCTTACTTGTGCCATGGCTTAGCAACATTTTTAAAAATTCGATAAGCGGCCGCCTTAGCCTCGTGTTCACTATCTGTCTCCTTTTTCTCTGTTCCATCTTCTTCAAAACTCTCCATCTCGTTGGTAAGAGTCGACAAACCCGATGTGCTAATCACGTTAATCAATCCTTTCATGGTCCAAGCCGACACCTTGCCTTGATTCAATTTTTGCAATTTGGACAAATCAATGGTCACTTGTTCCTCTTTCGTTTTGTTCTTTCCCGTCTTTCTAAAGCTCAACCGGCCCGATTTAACCGGACCCACTTTTTCGGCGAGCTCCATTAATGGAGGGCCGGACAGAGTTTGGAGTATGTATTGATGGTAAATTGACTCTTGGATTCTATCGAAGAACGCTTTCATGTGGAAAGAAGAGGCTAACATTTTCATTAAAAAGGTTTTAAGAACCCACAAAAATGAGCCGATTAAAAGAGAGGAAAGAGCTCGTGTCACATAATTTAAGATTTTAGCGTTTTTTCGGATCTTTCGACTCCTTTGTTAAAGACCAAGAACCAAGAGAGGAGGATCGACAAGAACCAAATGAAAACTTGCACGGATTTCTTCAATCCATGAGTGAAATACAGAACTTTATTCCTCAAAAGAAAGTTCTTTTCGATTATGAACACAAGAACGTTCATAAGCCATCGTGTCACCAACCGGCCACAAAAAATCACGATGATCATCACGCACCAGTTCCATATATGCAAACCCCAAATCACCACTTTCTCCAATTTTGGCACGACCAAACTTACTATAAGAAGCACCAGAGCTGAAACAAAAAGCATCATCTCGATTACATGCACTACTTTCCATTTCCGTTTCTTTTTTGGGGTCTCTTTCTTGTAAATCTCTTCATCTTCGTCCTCTCCATCCATTGGGGTTTTCGGGGTAGTCGGGACCTTCGATTTTGGTGAAGAAGCTCGAGTGTTTGATTCAGTAACTGGAACCGCATTTGATGGAACGTGTTGCTTAGACATTCGTGATTTGGGTTTTGCAATTTTTCCTCTGGCGAACAAGAGAATCGGATTTTGGAGGTCTGGGAGGCTTTCTAGGGCTGGGATTAGGGCTTGAGCTTGCAATGGTGATCTCATTTGAAGAGCGTTTTGGTTCCATGTTTTGAGGTATTTCTTCTTGGATTGATATCATCACTTCATCGTCGTGTTGGGCTTTCATGGCTGTTTCTTTGAGAGGATCCATTAATGGAGAAAATGCAGTGCATTAGCTGAGCTGAGTCTGAAGGGTTCCAGCTTTTTGTTGGGTTTTTCTTTCTTTTTCTTCTTCTTCTTCTTTGGTTTATTTTCTTTTTTATTGTTTTTGAAAATTTTATGGTCTCTTGGAACTCTCACAAGCTTTTATATTGGTGCTTCCAAAATGTCAAATATCACATTTGACTCTTTAAACAATTACAAAAAAAATGAAAGAGATTAACTATATTAATATTTTGTTATATTGTACTGTCGTTATTGTATCCTCCTTTTTTAATATAGGAAATAACCATTTCATTATGAAAAGTTACACTCTAACTAAACAATCTCCGATTTCGGAATCCTTCACAATGTCTACACCTTCTTTCCGCCGCTGGGTGATTTCAGGTATTTAAGGTTGTCTGCAGATTGTGAGAGACCTAGGGGGGGGGGGGGGGGGGGGGGCACAAGCGCCAGGTCAGGCGGATGGACAGAACAACGCCAATGCAGACAACCACAACGACAATCAAAACATCCCCACCAATGGAGGAGCATTAGCAAACGGCCGCCGACTCACCAACATTCTGACATTTGGCTGCAGGAAGGTCTGGGACTGCAAGATAGTCATCAGAAAAATGTGGGTGAAGAAGGGTGAATCGGTGGGGAAGACTAATGGAGGCATCCAGCGAGTCAAGCAGCTGGATGAGATTGTGCGTGAAAATGAGGTAAAAGAGACCGTTGGTCAACACTCAGAGATGACTGATCACGTCTCCATTGATATGGCCAATGAGTTCATAGTGGAATTCTGTTGGAATTTTGGATTGATTTATTGAATGGAGAGAATAGATGAGAGGTTTTTTTTTTTTTGGTTACAATTTTGACGGATAATGAGTCGGTTACCACCTCTCAATCTCACCTTCTATTTGTAGTTATTTTTATGACACCTTTTCATGGCACCCCAAAATACACTCATTCATTTACACTCATACAAAACACATATTCAAGACACCTAATTGTTATGGACCAAGAGCCTTATTACAAACATAATATAAAATACAAACTAATTTAAATTAACTTATTAATTTATAAAAATATTAATTTTAATACGGAGAACTGTATAATTCTGGGTCAGACAAAGGTACGTCTGAACAACACCCCTTTTGTTTTTAAAATGAATTTGGGCCCACTGATTTGGGGTTGTCCTCTCAACACCTAGTTCATTCAATCTATCATTCCTTTTGGTCAACCTATCTTTCAAAACACTCTGAGGATTGGATATGAGGGGGAAAATGCTAACTTGGGCCGTGCGGATATGGGACAAATGGATATGGACCTTAGTTAAAATAATGACAAAATAGGCTTGGGTCAAATTTGTGAAAAGGTTGCGGCCTTGGACATTATCCACCAGGGACGGAAAAATGCGAAAAAATTCCTCTCTGATTGTGAGTCGACAAAGAAACAGAGGAGGAGTCCCAGACTACTACTCAAGAACGATGGTACCTACTGCAACACCATACAAAAGGCTCATTTCACGCAATACGGGAAGTCGAACGAGTTCGGTTTGGGAATTAAGATTGCCAAGAAATCAGGAAGGATTGGGGCATCAATGGGGGGAAGGAAATTGGAGAAAGAGATTCTGCGAGATGAGGCAATGAACATTATTAAGGAGACGGGGGCAGACAGAGAGCGCTTTAGTCAGCTCGATGCTGCAGCCATGGTGCGGCATTGATCTCATTAAGAGATGTTGGCAGGCTTGTGTTTTTACATGTATTTTATGTTATTTTCAGTAATGGGTTCGTGGATGATATTTTGGAGGAGGAGACTCATTTTGGTCTGTGGGATTTTTTCTACTCATCCCGGGGTACAACAAGTCCTAATCTTGTTATGGGGTACTTGGGCTGGAATGTGTTTCTTTTTTGGGCCTGAAAATATAAAGGCCTCTGTTTTTTCATTTATGTTCTACTGTAATGGCAGCATGCCTTTATGTTTAATTTATGTTGTTCTACTTATCTTTTTATCTGGGATTGCTTGGACCAATTGTTATGGTTGTTTTGTTCATAGTCTTATGAATTGTTATTGTTCCACTGTAAATCGTTTATCTATGCAAAGTTAAAATTATCAAAATCAAGCTCTTCTGGAACATAATTCAGTTGCCTATCGAGTGTTTTAATGAATCAAAACTCATCCTGGAATGCAAGAGGACTGGGAGCCCAACAGAAAAGAGACGTAGTTAGAAAAAACATTGAGAACCTCAGACCCATACTACTTTCAATCCAAGAAACAAAACTATAGTCAATAGATCAGATTACTCTGAGACAAATTTGTGGGAATCAAATTACTGAGGCAGAATTTTTTGGATTTCGGACGTGAATAACGCAGCGGAAAAACAAAAATTTCGTCCAAAACCAATCCGAGGATCCGTGCGTATCGGTTAAATTAAAAAAATAAAACTTAAAGATACCTTTCGGATTACGTTTAATCCGTGACGGTCAAACCATGCGTGTTGTCCAAGCGCCTTTAAACCGGTTATCGTCCTAACCAATTTTCCGTCCGTCAAGCCCGTCTAGGTCGGATCATACGGAAGCCATCTACCGCACACACAATCGGTCTCTACCGAAACTCTCAACAATCCGTTCTCGTCTTCTTAGGCCGAATAGATCACAAGCGCCGAAAGTACGAACGCCTTTACCGGTATCCACACGAACATTCTTAAAACGGGAAGAAGAACAATATATGCTAGTAGCTTGTTCTCCTCTTGCATAAGAAAAACTCATTTTTCTCTTCTTATATTTTTCTCACAAAGATGTATAAATCGACTATATATCTTCTTATATAATATTGCACCCTTTCATTTTGTCATACAAAAGGAAGGCACTGTTTCATTATTTTGTCATACAAAATAAAATGAATAATTTCTATCTTTTGTCACATAAAAGAGAATGGACTATTATGAGAGAGAGAGAGAGTAATGTTATATTAGAATTTTGAAGCCCTCTATATCCTTATATATAGGTGAAGAGTTGTCTTTCAACACATCAAGAGATGTGTATGACATCCTTCATTCTTATCAATATGTCATCATCTAGAGTCTTCTAGATTACTGGATCTGTTGTGCTCATAGTTTTTATATACATATATATCACATCTTATCACATAAGATGATAATATCTTTTGTGACATCTCTATGCAACTCATCATATAAGTTGTTAGGATTTTCTGCGCCCGTTTCAGTTTGTTCTTTGTGTGTGACCCCGTAGGTTCACTTAATATTGGCAATAGACTTGACAGTCTATAAATCATGAGCGGACTCTAGCAAGTAATCATGACTACCCAATTTAAGTGAATATCGGTGATCCGATTTACCTAATCAATAATCACGTATTTAGTCCCTTTGTCACGCGATATCTATATCGATCATAAGGCATGTAATACGTCATTCTTATATAAATCGATTAATATTTCTTGATCCCAAATTAAACTGAACAAGAACAAATGACATTAATTCATTTGAGTATGGCCATATATTTCTTTAGTTCCATTCATCAAGAGGCCTAAAGATATCTCTCTCATTTATGAGAGGAACAAATCTCATCTTGATTGCACTCATCCCTCTACATGATTCATTATATACCTAATCATAACCGTTATGACTCCCAGTTAAAGGCAGTGTTAGATTATATTAAAGTATAAAATTACTCATGTTGGGAACCGAGACAATCTCAGGTCAAAGGACCATAAATACTTTCTATTATAAGAATCACTAATGACGTAAAACATGTAGTGTTCTTATGGTGGGTCAGTCCAGTATATGGTCTCTAACATACACCTACGTTAATTACTTGATAACTCTTTATCCATGATCAGTAAAACATGATCATCAGTCAACTAACATACTGACGTACATTTATAGCTTGTCTACAAATATATATTTATTTGTCTCCGCAAGTATATTTGTCTCCACAAATATCCTATAAATGACCAGGGATGATTTAGAATAACATTCATAATACTTTATAGTTTTACTATCAAAGTCACGCACTTTGATGACATAAAGCTGAATTGCATATTCATGGTCTATTTTAATTATATTAAAATAACCTATACGCATATTTTATATGAAATATCTTAGAATAATTAGAATATTTTTTAATTCAATCCGTCAATCTAGACCACAAATATTTTGGCCTAGGACATAATACCATTAGAATTTATACCGTCGCAAGGTGCGTCGGGGGATCACTAATGGCGTGGAACACTAACAAATTGAGAGCAGACTCTATTTCCAAAAGGTCTTACTCCATAACCATGACCTTTGCAAAATTTAATCAATATATATTTTTGTAAAACAACATGTGTGTACGGACCGCCGACGGCGACATTACTGCAGGGCTTCTTTCAAGAATTGCTTGAACTAAAAGAATCTGATGACTAGTCTTGGGTAATTTTCGGTGACTTCAACATTACAACCTCCTCTCAGGAGAGAAATGGTTCAAATTACAATTGGGGAAACTTGGTTAGATTCAGAGACACAATCGAGGAACTAGAAATGATTAACCTTCATCTACAAGGTAGATATTACACTTGGTCTAATTCTAGAGAATCTCTTTCCTTGATAGACTTGACCGGTTCTTGGTCAATAATGAATGGTTTAACACTTACCCAAATACAAGCCCATCAGCAGGTGTACGTACAACATCAGATCATTTTTCAATTATTTTAGAAATCAAAAGAGCTTTCAATGGGGGCAAAACCTTTCAGATTCAAAAATGGATGGTTGAAAGATCAGACTTTGCAACCTCTAATCACTAATCTTTGGTCACAATCCATTGCTACAAATTCTGAAGAATTAAATAAAAAAACTTGACCAATTAAGAAGAGCTATTAAAACCTGGTCCAAAGAGAAGAAGACTGTGGAAGGAACAATTGGAGATTTGCAACTCTATTATCAATTCATTGATCTTGCTGAAGAAACTCGTACTCTAAATACAATTGAAATCAACTTGAGGATACTCATGAAAACAATAGTACGAAATATCACTGAAACTGAAAATACTAAATGGAGACAGAGGGCGAAACTAAATTGGACAAAGAATGGAGATATAAACTCTTAAATTTTTCTTGCTTCTGCTTCAAACAGGAAAACAATCAATACTCTCAATACAATTCAAGTTGACGATACATTTGTCATGGACCATAAGGGCATTGCATCAGCCTTGTGGGATTTTTACAAATTAGATACCCTTGGCTCAGATTCAAACCTGACAGGAGACCTAGACCTTACTGAAATATGGGGTCATCCAAGAACTGATCTAAATCGACTGGATTCAAATGTGAGTTGAAATCAAGATAGCAATACAGCAATGGGGAGAGAACAAGTCACCGGGACTCGGCGGTTTCAGTTTAGAATCCTATCAAAAATTCCAAGAAACCTTGATGCCTGACCTAATGGCTGTTATTAATGGAATTTTCCAACACAAATTCAATCTGGGCCCACTGGCAGACTCTCTCATCACTTTGATTCCAAAAATTAATAATCCAACCATGATAAAGGATTATAGACATATAATAGCAGATCGAATGAAAAATAATATCAAAGAATTGGTCAATGATTCACAAACTGCCTTTATTGAAGGAAGACATATATTGGACAATTACGCAGCAGCGCATGAAACTATCCAATACTGTAGAAGAAATAAATTACCTATATTGCTCTTCAGAGCAGACCTTCATAAAGCTTTTGATAGTATATCATGGGAATTCATTGAAAAAGTACTGATCACCAAAAGATACTCACTGAATGAGGCTCTACTCATTAAAAACTCCGTACTGAAAGGCTCTCTCAAAATACTACTAAATGATTTACCGGGAAAATCGATCAACCTAAAAAGAGGGGTGCATCAAGGGGACCTTCTCTCTCCTTTCATCTTTAATCTGGCAATGGATGCCATCTCAACAACTTTTTTAAACCTCTTCAATAGCTGCTTCATTCAGATCACGCATCCTCTCATCAAACCGAAACTCATGTATGCAGATGACATACTCTTGTTCATGAACCCAACAGCATAGTTGTGCTTTAATCCCAACATTAATGCACAACTTCTCTCTTGCAATGGGACTTCAGCTAAACCCTTTAAAATCTTTTATAAAAAGTTATAAAAGAATTGATGTCATAAGAAAGCGTTTCTTCTGGTTTGGAAACCAAGATGAGGGGAAGAAGCTGATGTTCTTAAATTGGGATGCTATTGTTGGTTTTATGCCCTACGCCTTTATATATGAGATCTAGTTATATCTGTTGTGTGAATCAAATTTTATATTTGTTTAGAGATATTTAATAAAGTACGTATTGGTTATTTTATTCTTTTGATTTTAAATAAACCTTGAATATGTTATTCAACTCTGTATCATCAGAATATGTGATTCTGATAGTAAAACTACAGAGTAGTATGAAAAAACGTATTCTAAACCATCCCTGATCAATTATAGGATATTTGTAGAGACAAATATACTTGCGGATCGTATACAATATACTTATTTAAGTATGCAAGCTATAAATATACATCAGTATCTTAGTTGATTGATGGTCATGTTTTACTGATTATGAGTAAGTGTTACTAAACCATTAACATAGATATATATTGGAGAACATATATTGGATTAACCCACTGGGAGAATAGCACATGGTTCGTGTCCTTGGTATGTCTCATCAATAGTATTGTTATCTTTAGACTTGAGATTATCTCAGTTTCCTACATATGGAATTATGTACTTTAACATAATCTAACGTTACCTTTAACCGAATAAGCATAAGAGTTATGATTAGGTACATAATAAAACATGCAGAGGAATGAGATAGATCAAGATATAATTTGTTCCTCTCGTAAATGAGAGAGATATCTTAAGGCCTCTTGATGAGTTTGATTGAAGAAAATGCACGGCCGTACTCGAATGAATTAATAAGGAGTTATTAATGTCATTCATGGTTCGATCAAATTCGGGATCAAGAAACGTTATCGTACTACATAAGGTTGACACAATCCATGCCTTATGGTCGATATAGATATCGTGTAACAAAGGGATACAATACAAGGATAACACATAGGTTTGGATCGAATCATCGATATTTACTTAAATTGAGTAGTCATGATGGCTTGCTAGAGTGCGTTCATGATTTATAATCAGCTGTGATTATTGCCAACATTAAGTCAACCTATAGGGTCACACACAAATAACAACCGTTGAAATGTACACAGAAAATCATAACTTATGTGATAAGTTATATAAAAGGTTATATAGTTATTGTCACATATAATCCTACATCTTATATGATAAAATGTGTTACACATATGGTTACATAGTAACTAAGTACATATGATTAAATGGGTAAAGACTCCTCTTTGAAAAGGTGAAATATATATACCCAAAATGCTCTCAGATTTGAGTCTATAGCATTCATAATTCTCATTCAATTTTGTTAGACAAAAGAGAGAGAGAAAAGAAAGAAAATTCTGAATTCTTTGGATTTTCTGTGATTTAAAACGTGAAGAACGGAGACTAGCATATCCTTTCTTCATCCGTTTAAAGGGGTTACGTTTCGTGGCGTCTTATTGATTCGGTTGAATTTGTGAAAGTCGTTTTGGAGAATCGATTTAATTGAGAATCGAATTGGTTGTGAATCGTTTCGGTTGGAGAAGCGATTGGAGGCGATTTTAAATGAATGAGTGTGTGTGGTGGAAATAGGTAATCATTATCGGTTTGTGCAAAGGGAGAAAAAAGGCTCTACTGCTTCAAGTTCGAGATCGGATCAATTCTCGATCCGATAGATATGAACTTTAAGTTCTTATTTTTTCTTTGACTTAATCGTATTTCACTGATCCGTTTCTTTTGGTTTTCTTGAATTTTTTGAATTTTTGAATGTCTTGAATCTTGAATTTACTTCCGCTACGTCAAGAACGCTCAAGAAAATCCAACAGTTATATGCCAACCAAACAATGTAGGAGAATTGGGACTCAAAAATCTATAATTGGTCAACCTTTCACTACTGGCATAATGGACATTCAAATTCTACGGTGATGATCAGGGTATTTGGTCAAAATTAGCAAGAGTGATATAGGAAGGTACTGCTGTGCCGACAACAATCAGACAAAATAGAGCATCAACACTCATGAGAGATGTAAGTCAGACGATGAAAATCTTCCTGAACTCAATAACCATGCAAGGTATGGTCAGAAGATGGATGGGGCAAATATTAAAACATCGATTCCGGGTTCTATATTCATTTGCAAAAAATATTTCAAGCTCAGTCATTCATTACTGCACCATAAATAGCTGGAATTTTGAGTTCTAGACGCCCATGTCCTACCAAGCTGCTCAAGAATTACAACAATTGATCACCATATGGGAAGAGTGGATATCAAATGAACATACGCAACAACCTTACTCTCTAAAATGGAATTGGACAGTAGATGGGAAATTTAGTACTGGATCATAGTACAGGATCACTATATAATCTCATGAACAACCACCCAAAGAAAACTGTTCAATATTGTAGCGTGTGGAAATTGAAAATGCCTCCTAAGATTTAGACCTTCATTTGGCGATTGATAAGGAATATTATAGCTACTATCAATCAACTAATATGTGCATCTTATGCTCAAATGTTGAGGAATCAATTAGTCATCTATTTGGAGATTGTACTTTTGCAAATTTGGTGGTTACAGAAATGGGTCTGACTTAGTGTATAATTGCAATCATATATATAGAATCAGGGACTGAAACAAGTGAGAATTAGAGCTGCAGCTACTTCTTTTGAGATTTGGAAAGAAAGATGTAGAAGGATTTTACGAGGAACTAATCTTGCAGCACAATAAAAAATAACACCCTTTATGAGCTGGAAATTTGGAGTAAGTGTTACTGAACACTATGGAGTTATGAACTGATCAAATGACCTCTTTTCTCTAATCTCTTTTATTTTCTTATTTATTTTATTTCTTCTTTTCTCCTTTCCTAGTGTTTATTGTATTTCCTTTTTGGGTTTTATTTTTTTCATGTAATTTTCTTTTATTTTTTTCTTATTTCCTGTAATGCCTCCTCAAGGAGTAAAACCTTCATTAATCTATCAACAGGAACTTCCAGGTTAGATCTGGATCCTGATTTTCAAATATATATATATATATATATATATATATTAGATTTCATTTTACCAATTGAAGAATTACCTTAACATAGAAAAGAACTCGAAATACTTGGCATCATTTTATTAAACAATGAAAAACACATTAACCTAGTTTTCTTTTGAGGTTCATCCAAATTTCATAAATCTTCTACTCTTCATCAATTCACATGTTCAGTTTAACCTAAAAAAAAAAGGTAAATCACGCCCAATCATAAAAAAGGAGAAGGTGGGGTTAAAGCAACTGTGAAATATCATCTAAATATTGAACTATTCAAATTTAAAAGGTTGAACAAAAGATGGCAATTAATAGACTAATTATGCACTTTTCCCAACTTTGATTTTTTTTATTGACCATATCGGCTTTATTAGTTAACCTTCTTTTTTATTATAATTTTTTATCTGTTACATGCAGAGAAAATTCACCAGAGATTACACAATTAAGCCCAAATCACACATTTGCGATCACACTCAAGTTAATATTCAACTTATAATCCCAAAAATTAGTTATTTTCCCCTTGAGTATAGATGTAATCAGTATGTGCGACGAGTGTTCTTCTCCTCAAGCACTCTTCTTTTCCAACACCTTCACATTCTTCTACTTTCTCAAATTCACCCTTGTCGAAATTCTACAAAGATCCAAATTAATATACTTAATTTAGTTTATTTTAGCAAGACTAATTAATTCACGTCTGAAAACTAGATTTTCCTGTCAAATAATAAAAATTCTGCAATTTATATTTGTAAAATATCCTATTTTAACGACTGTGCAATTTGTGTGCACCATACAAAATATTACAGTAACGAAATAATATATTACCAAAAATTTTGATGCATTATGTATGAAAATTCTATATATATTTATGACAATAGGCCCGTTTTTCTTATCAATCAACAAGTCTCCGGAGAAGCAAATACATATGAACTTCTCTTTCATTTTTTATGAAAAGTGCAAACAAAAATTAAAAACCACAATTAACTTGAATAAATTTAAAGTACCTCAACAGGGTTTTGGATCTCTCCCATGGATTGAACTCTGATGCCTTGAGTCAAAGACACTAGAAGAAGGAAGGCTACTACAACAACGGCGGCTTGACGAGACATTATAAAAACTTTTCAAGGGACAATTGGAAAATTATAAAATTCAAGAGGGACCAACAAAGAAACAAAAAATGGTGAGAGAAAAGGAGCATATGGAGGGGTTTAATAATTGATGCGGTACAGAGAGACGGTATTACTTCCATTAATGAGGAAATCCAAAATATATTTGTTGCCTTAAATGAAGAAAATAACTTATGATGCAGGTAGGAATTAAGGTGATTAATGACCCCCTCGTAATTATCGAGAATTTAAAGTTTAGACCAGGTCTATATATTCATATTTGAAACTAATTGTATATTTTTTCAACAATTCTAAGAATACAAAATCCACTCATAAACTTTACCACGAAATTAAAATACGGAAAAATTATCTTTCTTATTTTCACTATTTCATTCCTCATTTAATTCTTCAGTGTTAAATTATTATTTGCTAAAAAAAATGATCTAAACTGACATATTTATCCTTATTAAATACATACACATATTGTGGAAAGAAACTCAATAAATATCTTTTATAATAAATATCAAACTAAAATACTAAATCAGGATATTTGAATTCTTCTTCCTTTGCTCATCTTAAATTCAACGGGAAATAATTCTTGAATTTTCTTCCTTCTCACATTGAAAGATAATTATCCATTATCCTTAGTTAGCCAACTTATTTAGTTATATGTAGTTGATGGTATTTATATCATTTGTGTTTCTAATAATGTTATTTATTTTTTTATCAAGAAATATTATTATCATTACTTGACTCCAAAGGAACGAAAAATTAGGATGTGCTTCTATGAATGGAAGAAGTTGTGTCAGAATATTTATTATTATATTTTCTATTGTATCTAGGTTATATTTTTGTAAGATTAATTTCATATTATAATTCATACTCAGAAAAGATATTTATTGTCCATTATTCAATCCTCTACTATATAAAGAGGACGGTAAATATTGTATTATTTATCCCACAATTCAATATAGAATCTATGTCTTCAAATTCTCTCTTTTGTTGTTAGTTTTTTTTTTATTTTATAACACATTAATATTTTTTTACTTATTCTTATATTTAAAAAAGCTTGATTAATAAAGAGTTACTAGATCTTAAAAACAAAATGAATTAGAAGATTGTAGCTTTGAATTCATTTTTCTTCTATGAAATGAAAAGAGTTAAATGCCAATTAATACTCACATATTAAAATTGAATATGAAAATATATTGATTTATTTGGAGTCAATTTAGATACTACTTCTACAAATAAATATATCTTTTTAATAGAGATAAATATGTCATTTTAGATCATATTTTTCTATAGCAAATAATATTTTTTCCTGTAGATATCACTACTTCTGGGTTTGTAGCATTTTGTTTTTTCTTATGGGGTGGATTAATTTTATGTCTGGGTTTGTAGCATTTTGTTTTTTCTTATGGGGTGGATTAATTTTATGTCCTATTTGAATTAATTTTAAATGGGTTGGTATTTAAATGATATTGTGTTAGATTTTGCTTGTTAATGACAAGATATTCTCGTGTACTAAAAAATCACCAACAAATGGGTCACGTAAAAATTAATGGAGAAATCCAAACAAAATTGTTGCGGCGAAATAAAAAGGTCTTTGGTTCTTTACAAATGTAATGTAATACACCAAACATACATTTTGATGTTTTTTTCTCATTCTAGAAATTGTTTATCAAAATTTCCGCGATTCTATTATCATAATCAAAATCAAAATAGCAAGCATGGATGCTACCCATTTATTTGCCATCCACCTTTGAAGATTCTTAGTTGGTCACGTCAACGGAATTATCTCAGCCATTAGATAATGAGATATGATCAACCATTGATAAATATTTTATTGGTTAAAATTGTTTTTTTCTTTCAATAATTATGTTGCGAGAGCATGATGTGTATACTTTTTCTTTTCATCATTATATGTTACTATTTTACACTCAACTTCTATTATTCTAAATAGGTTATATCAAATTCAATTTATAATATGGAGTATTATCAATGATTAAATATGTTCAGCTTCTATCAATCTCTCATTTTTTATATATTTTTTGTTAATTTTTAGACTTAAGTTATATAGTCAATTAGTTATCCATGTTTTACATCTAATTTCTAGCATTCTTACCGAATTAGTTTAACCACGAGTCCTGAAGTAGTCTTGCAATTTTATTTATTATAATTTCAAAATAAAAAATAAATATGTGATTGTAGTTTTATATTTGTATCTTTATTTTACATCAAATGCCATTATTAATAACTGATGCCATCATTAAAAATAATATATTGATATATAACGCGAGATTTGATCAATTAATAAAAAGGACGCAAGCCAAATTACTTCTAGTAGAGTGGTGATGCACTACCCACTAATCCAAAAGGTTGTGAGTTCAATATTTGACAAAGTTAATTTTTTTTAATATAAATGTGGGACATATGAGCCCACTCTAAAAGATAGAAAAAAAAGGGGACGCAATGGATCTCTTTGCTTTCCTAAGCTATTAAAATTTTGAGGATAGTATGAATTCTATTCTCCATTCATGTACTGTTAAGACATATTTTGTGAGAAATCTAAAAATGTGATGGGATTGAGTGAGCACGCCCAATACGCGCGCGACATATACTGTTTTTTCCGATTTTCAATATACATTTTGTTTTCTATATGTTTTTCATTATTTTACGTGTATATTATTTATTGCATCTAAAAAAATAAATTTTATATATTGTTTGTTTAATTTTATATATTATTTATTGCCTCTATACACTATTTTTTCGCGTCATGTGACACGACGGAAAAATCTGTCATGTAACATCATGTTCCTTTTTATTGCTATGTTAAGAATATTATATATTGTAAAATAAGTACTCTTTGACGTCAAAAATATATTCATAAAAAATATTATTGATATCATAAAAGAAGATCAGAAACATAAATACATGACCTGAAGCTAAAATATCATAATTAGGCTGAGTTTGGATGTGTTAAATTTTCTAGTATAGTATTAGAATATTTCTAGTGATTAGGATTTGCAAAATTCAAATACTAAAGTATTATAAACTTTAGGATGTATGAAAAAGTGTTGTGTTTGGATGTAAATTAGTAAATTTGTAGGAATTTATAATATAATATAATCTAATATAATATAATCTAATATAATATAATATAATATAATATAATATAATATAATATAATTTTGTATGATTGCTAAAAATTGCTAGAAAAAAACTTGAGAAAAAGTTAAGTTTTCAAAGTGGAAGCTTTTGTATACAAAATTTACTAAAATTTACTAAATTTTGGAAAATATTGCTAATACTAGAAATTCCTAAAATGTATCCAAACATGTATTTACTAGAAATTGAAAAATAATCCTAATTCTAGACTAAACTAAAGAAATACTACACATCCAAACTCAGCCTTAGAAAAAAATATTGTCATTTGTCAGTGCTAGCTTTGTTTAAATAATATCAACTGTTTAACAAAGTTTCCAATGGCATACGTATTTCTGGAGCCCTGAGCTCCGATTTCCGGGGTCAAAATCTAAGTTACATAGATTTGTAGCTAACAATAGGAGCAATGATAATTGTCCCACCAATCATAATTTCTAATGCTAATTGTAATCGGTGGCAAGACAGTTTTTTATTTTTCTAATATCTTTTTATATTATATATTAGAATTAGAATTTCTGTACCGTATTATTTATAATATAAAATTTGTATAAAATATTATTAAAATAATATTTATAATAGTATTAACACAATCAAATATATATATCAATAAAACAAATAATATTAAAATATGAAAAATGATCATATATTCAAAATCCAAATAGCATGATAATTATTAGGGGTAATAATAATATCACGTATACCCTTCCAAAATCTCAAAATATCAAATCTACCCTTCTAAAGTTGGAAATATCAAATTTACCCTTTCAAATGCAATATGCAAATAACATCAAAATAAATTGTTGACTCTAGATATCGGGCCGGAAAAAATAAAAAGAAAGGAAAAAAAATTTGTTAAAAAAATTGCGTTTGGCCTTTGGGGTCTTTTTGACCTAAATAAATAATTGGTATCCTTTATTTCGAATAAAATTAAAAAGTACTATTTTTTTCGCAAATTAGAAAAGAAAACACGAGTCAACTTTTGAGACCTCTTTGACCTAAATAAATGATTGTGCTGCAACTGATTTTTAGAATCATGGCATCCCAAACGCCATGGACCCAATAAAAATATTGCACATGACAAAAGGAAAAATGGGAAAAAAGAAAAAAAATGTACCACCTGTTATAATAAGTTTTTTAGGGTATTTTCATAATTTTAGAATAAATTGAAAAATAACATAGTTGTGCGATGGATTATGTACAATGAATAATGGAGTTATCATTATGTTTATTTTGGAAACTATAACTAATTTAAGTTTGTGAGTGTAAAATTCTTTGATTATGTCCAAGTGTTCTTCTGTACTTTGAATTATATTAATGAGTGCTGAAACTCTAAATTCAAAAGTTTAGATTAATTTGAGAGTATACATTGGATTGAATTAATGAGAAGAAAAGGATGCATTGCATTTAGTCTAGTCCATTTCCTATAAGTCATTTGGATGCACAATTATTTCTGATCCACTCTCTCTCTCCTCTGTTAAAAACGCAAGAAAGAAAAAGAGTTAGCTTGTTATCTTATTGTCTTTGAGCATCTCCATCTCACTCATCTGGTGTTGGTGGATCAAAAGTGGAGAGTACATGAAAACTACGTTGCGCATCTTGGGCTTGAATTTCCTTATGCATATCTAGTACAGTGAGTCTCTTATGAATCTATTTATATTTTATTTTCTTAGGCTTATTCTATCAGAGAGATAGTAGCATATCTTAATCTCATTTGTTTATCTCATTTCATTAGGATTAAGTCAAGAATAAGTTCATGATTAATAGTTATATTATTTTATTCCAAAAAAAGCATGATATATAATTGGAGTTTCATATCGTTATATTTTAACTAGTAGTTATATACTCTTGTCATCTATGTTGCACGGATACGGACACGGGTGTCGTGTCCGACACGACACGACACGGACACGGCGACACGGCAATCTCAAAAAAACCTCCGGACACGACACGTTATATATATATATAATATAATATATTTATTTTATGTTTAAAAAATATAAATAATATAAAAAACATAAACTAAATTGATAATAACTTGATTAATAACGGTTTTTTAAAATTTGTAACGATTTTGGACTACTTTGTAAGTTGTAACGGTTAATTCATAAAAACCGTTACTAAATACACTATTAGTAACGGTTTTCATCAAAGAACCGTTACAGAATTGCAATATCTGTAACGGTTTATTATAAACCGTTACAGATTGTATCCATTTAGTAACGGTTTTTATCAAAGAACCGTTACAGATTGTATTTTAGTAACGGTTTTCATCAAAGAACCGTTACAGAATTGCCATTATCTGTAACGGTTCTTTCATAAAAACCGTTACTAATTACACTATTAGTAACGGTTGATATGAAAGAACCGTTACAAAGTGCTTAAATAGTCCAAATTCTGTAACGGTTTATTATAAATCGTTACAGATTGTGGACAGCAAATCTGTAACGGTTCTTTAATAAAAACCGTTACTAATTACACTATTAGTAACGGTTTTTATTGAAGAACCGTTACTAAGTACACTATTTTTTTAAACCCGCCGTGTCCAAAACGTGTCCCGCCGTGTCCTGCCGTGTCCGAGCCGTGTCCATATTTTTTTTAACAATAAAATAGTCGGACACGCGATTTGAAGTGTCGGACACGTGTCGGAGGCGTGTCCGAGCCGTGTCCGTGTCCGACACATGTCCGACACGCCTACGGCTCATTTCGGAGAGCGTCCGCGTAACATAGCTTGTCATGCAAGTAGAATATGTTACCATTGATATTCTGTTATTTTAACTTATTTCTGAATTATTTTAGAGTGAATTATTTAGTTAATTAATTTAGTCATTATTTTTATCATATGTTAATTATTTTCTAAGTTAAACTATGACTAAATATTTTTATGGAGTTTTTCTAATTACCAGCAAGTATTAGTTTGAATGATATAAAAGGAATTTAAAGTATATCTCGATCATATAGTTTCTACTATTTTGGATTTTTATGATTTTGAAAATTTAAGTACTGTTATTTGAACTTTGTATCTTAATCTGGATTTCTGATAGAAATTCAACTTTGGATTTTCAAAACCGTTGTTTGAACCTCATTTTATTAGAAAATTTATTTTAATCATAATTCTCAATCTATAACTCCGAATTTTATAAATAAATAGTTGATTCCTATGTTTCTGGACATTCCGAATGCATTGGCACCATTAGTTCTGCATACTAGGTTAGAAAATTTAAATCTTTAGTAATCAGCATCATTAAGAGTTAAATGTATAGTTTGATACAAGTTTCAAGATGGAGTCGTAATTAGTATTGATTAATAAATTAGATTCGCATGAGGAAGAGTTCATATTAGAGGAAGATCGAGAAGCTGAAAGAGTCGCAAGGGAAGAATTAGAGTCTCTAGGACCCGAAGATCACGCTTGAGTTGTTGCTGACTAGTTTGCTTATTCATGTAAGGTTTTGTTCGCATATACTTTCCCTTTGGCTATATCTTGTTCTTCCGTATAAATAATATACATATTTTAATTATATAATATAAAGTAATAAAAATATAAAGATTTTCTCTAAATTAGAGCTTATGTCGCTCAATGAGAATTTTTAGTAACTTGAGTATTTTGAAGAAAATATTTTAAGATGTTTTGAGAATAAGATGCGGGATATAGTGAGACGCGTGAAAAATGATAGTAAAATGAATATAGCCGTACTTGGTAGGTAGAAGCCAAGGCCGTTGTTGTGATAGGTGAAAGGCCGTACTTAGTAAGTAGAAGCTAAGGCCGCCGATCACCCAATAACGAGCTCGGAAAGACTTGTATCTGTGGTGTACTCGAAGCCATGGAGCATGATCTAGTGTGTGTTGTGTGTGTGGTAAAGTGAAAAGTGAAATAAGCTATTATCCCGAAGAAAAAGTATCTTTATAATTAATAGATATTTGTGTTATTATTATTACTTTATTTTCTAATAAACTTCTATTTTTGGTGTATGCGATTGGGGATTTCTTTTTACGCCTTACTGAATTAGTACTCATCCTTATATTTTATTTTGTGCTCAGGCTTGGATCAGTAGCTTGGGATTACGGGTGGAGTGACGTCAATATTTAATAAAAATAGTTTAATAATTAATGTTGAATAAAGGGGAACTTTATAGTCCCATTTTTATTTATAAATGTAAGAACTTAAATATTATTTTGGATTGTGGATGTTTATTTGAATGTCTTTTGACGGTTGTTACATTTCAATCCATATTTTGATGCTGGGGTATAACACCACTAAAATTAATTATCCATTAGTATGGCCAGGCCAGCTCAATAAATATGTAATATGCGACATAAGAATAAAAACTAATATATGTAACTAAAAATATACCGTCATTTAATATGCTTTGAATACCTTTAGTTTTTATCTGCCCGACATACATTCTTAAATATCAATATACCATCTCACCTATCTTGTGTACTTTTGTGCCTATAAAGTATACAGTGTGTTACATGCCAAATATATCTTTTTTCTACATAAAATATCCTTGAAATACCACTATATATTTTTATTTGCCAGTATACATTATTTTTGTGCTAGTATATATTTTTTATTGTCAGTCTATCTGTGGACTTGCCTAGTGTATCTTTACTTATCCGTCCAATATATTTTCTTTAACACAAAGATACATTTTTTTTATGTCTGATATACAGTTATATCCGTTAATTCTCCATTTAAAATAGGGAAATGAAAAATCACGACGGGGTATTGTAGCGAACCTGTATCGACGTATTGACATTATATATTATTTTCTCGTGTTTCTATATACGTTATATACTGTTTTCATTTTTTAAAATATATACAGTTTACTGAATGAATTTTTATATACTGTTTGTTTTCATTTTACATGTTTTTATATAGTATTTTTATTTTTTTTAAATATATATTGTTTTACCGAATTAATTTTTTTATATACTGTTTGTTTTCAGTTTATATATATATATATATTTTTCAGTTTTTATATACCGTCGTTACAGGATCGCTACAGTATCCATCGTGAGTACCCGTCGCACAGTATCAGCTCTCTTTAAAATAATACAATATCACTGTGCCCACAAAAATCAATAGTCCATGAGAGTCAATGGTGCATCGGCCAAGAAAAAATGTCCTAACTTTTCTGTCGATTCTTGGTTCGTCTGATGACAGTGACAACAATTTAGCTGGAAATGTATGTTACATCCTATATAGTTGATCTCCATAATATCCATTTAACAACCCAGTTTTCATATTCACGAATGAAGATCAAAGGAAATTAAATGAAAAACTACATTTTTGTGATCGTAAGTAGATTATTGTAACTACGTTGGTCTCATGGAATTAAGGGAAAAGAGTAGCCCAATTATCATGATGTGATGTCCCAATTGAGTTGTTCCAATCAGACATTGATTCCATTCCATACAGTTCCAGATTGCTCGTGATAATCACGAGCCTCACACATGATATTCACGTGGGTAAGTCTCTTTCTTTCTTGTTTCCATGAACTAACGACATAACATTTATTTAACAAGCGGGGCAGCGGCTTTGAAAATTTTGTGCTGCTCATTATATGAATGTTCCCTATGTGAAAGGGATTGGAAACATCATCTATATCTAATCAAGACCAGGTTCAGAAACAAGCACAACAAACCTGTGAGCTGGAACATATCACTGGTTTAAAAACAACTATAACCAGAGGAAAATCTTATAAATGAATATTTGTATATTTGACACTATCAAATTTGCCCTTCTAAAGTTTAACTATTATCAAATTTACCCATATTAAACATATCAAATTTATCCACTTCAAACTTCTAAAATATCAAATTTACCCAAATTACTAAATTAATTATATTTTAATCTTCTAAAACCTAATTACTTTAATAAATAATATATTTAGCTGTCGAATATGTCCCTCAACTCTTATTTTAGTTTAAATATACGTTAGGGACCTGATAGAGCACGACGTACTGTTGCACGACTGTTCACGACGGATCTAATAACACATATATAATTTATTTTCTAATAACAATATGTACATAACTGTATATAGAATTAATTTTCTAATAACAGTATATACATAAAAGTGAAAACAATGAAAAACATACGTATGTTTTTGGGGTGAAAAACATACGGTCCAAAATACGTATTAAATCATTAAAAATTCAAATTTCAACCATACGGATGGAATATATATGTTTTGAATATGTTGTAGATTAATTTTCACAAGAATCAGAATATTATATCATTGCCATCATATATCATCAAATTGTAATACGCATTTTGGACCGTATATTTTTCACCCCAAAAACATACGTATGTTTTTTAGCATCTCCCGAAAACAATATATAAAAATGGGAAAATTGTTTATAAAATGAGAAAATAGTATATAAAAGTAAAAAAATAAAAAATACACAAAGAATAAACAACAGTATATAAAATGGCAAAACAGTATATAAAATGAGAAAACAGTATATAAAATGGAAAAAACAGTATATCTACAGTGCCGTCGTGCTACACTCGTGCTACAATATTTTTTTTATTAATTTGGATGGTAAAATAGAATTTTTTGGTAAATTTGATATAAAATAAAGTTTAAGAGCGTAAATTTGATATTTTCAGTTTTGGAGGGGTAAATTTGATATTTTGGGTTTTTGGAAGGATATAGGTGATATTACCCCTTGACAATATATTTGGATAAAAAAATGAGTATTTCTTTTTTACAATTACATGAATCCGAATCCGATACCAGAGGGATATTATCCGGACCATTTATACCCTCTTAATAACACTAATCTTCTTCACATGTATGGCAATTAACTGTTCCTATCCTGCTTACGCCAATTTTTGTCGAATTTTTCTCTTCCACCAGGGATAAAACATAAGAACCATACTGAACCCAACATTAGGCCCATCAATCTTTACGACAGGACAGCCATGTCCATAGTTTTTCTAATTAATTTTTGAATAAATATTGGGCTTTATAAAGAGCTATCAATATATAGTTGTAGTCATTTTTTTTTGGGTTATATACATATAGTTATGTTTTTGAGTGGAGGAGAAGTTAAATGTTGTTTGGGTTAGTGTGGGTTTATATATTTTCCGAGTTACTTCAATTTTCTTTTTTCAATGAAAAAGGGCATGCCAAAAAAAAAATAAAAAAAAATACCACACTAAATGTCCAAAATGATTTGGAGAAAATAAGATAATTGGGCCTAACGAAGAATAGTCGGTCTTAGATGGTTGTTAAGTGGAAAAATATCATAAATTTTGTAGTATCATATGTTTACACTATTCTTTTGATACATGACCATATATATCGACAGAACAAAGTCCAGGAGATGATGTGGTTACTATATAAAAAGAATTAATGAATAATTTAGTGCACAAACATTAAATTTGATGGAGAGTTAAACTTAACTATTGCACAAGGAAACCAAAATGACAAAATTTAAAAATCTAGGGGGCTTTGAAAATTATTCAGAAAGGTTTGGAGGTTTTGGAAAATTTTCCACAATTCCAATCTTTGTCTCTCATCAACTTTGTTCCTCCCTAGGATATCGGATTTCAAAAAAAAAAAAGTTTATTCCTCCTTAGGATGTGAAGAAAATAACTTTATTCCTCTCCAGGATTTAAAAAAAAATAATAATTTGATCCTCTCTTGGATAAAAATAACTTTATTCCTCTCACTCATAATTAGATTGCAAAAAAAAAAAAAAAAAAACTATATTTCTATCACTCATAATTAGTTTGTGTTTACCAGTACCACCTAATAACCAAAAAGTCCAAAATTCAGGCACCTTGGCTTTTCACTTTCTACTTAAAAATTGCAGAAATCATCTTTATTTCGGGGGCAATTTATGTTGATCCCTACAAAATTTCAAAATATAATGTTCACCCTATAATATGGCAAATTTCATGAATATCTCAAAACATAGAGATCATGTTTGTGTATACCCCTACAAAAAAAATATCATGTATATCCCTTCTTTCCTTTCCCCTCCTTCCTTCTTTTCCTTACTTGTCCTTCATTTCCATTGCTAAAAATCAAGGGCACATTGGTCATTTCATCTCGATCATCATCATATGTGCTAATATTTATGCATGCACATTTTTCTAGCGATGCAAAAAAAACTGCGGCAGGAGAATGACCTATCCAGGTAAGAATCTGGTCAAACCGGTCTATGCGACCATGAAACTTTTTCTCAGGCACAGGTCGAGATTTCCGGCGGAAAAAGGTTGAGGTGTTTAGGGTTTCCATGATTTTTAATTAGCAAGCATCAAATGGAAGAGAGAGATAGATAGATTTGTGATGGAAAAGAAAAGATTCAAAAGAGACCAACTTTCATTGCCTAAAAAAAAGAAGCCATATAAAGAGGGAATATTAGGTGGAATAGGTTCAAATGGAAATGGAAGAGGTCGGATGCGTTTATAATGTTTGTCCATGACAGACCAGTTTCATTTATATTTTCTCCAGGTGAGAGGCTAAGTTTAACTTTTGCCGTGAAAATACTGAGGTGAAATATACATGGACCAGGTTCTCAATGAAGCCACACCGAACGATGAAATCTCACTTCTCATATATGAATCAATTATTATATTATTTTGCTCGTTTCGTTGCCTATTATTTTGCTAATTAAATAGCTTATCCAAAAATGGACCAAATGAGTTTAGTTGAAAAAAACAGATAGAAAATAAAAATACCAACTTTTTTAAAAAAAACCCTACAAAACATGATAAAATCATGAATACATCTTCTCATCTTTCTTACTCGTTCATAATGTTCTGAAGCAAATACACAAACGTGGAGTTGTTGCATGGAAGACATGCTTTTTCTTAAGATGTATGGGGGTACATAAATGGAGTTTTATGATTTTTTTTTTCATAGATAGCTGATTTTGATATTTTGATTATTTTTTTCTCTTTCTGAATCAGGATGAATTAACATCTTTGCACGGTCAAAGAAAAGAAACATTTGGTGGGACCCACACTTAATTCTGGGATTTTTTTTTCCAATGTAACACTTTTTTGAATAATAATTAATCATATGACACTATTTTGCAAATAATTGAGTATCTAGCACTTCCGCCAGAGGGTCTGGCAGAACTGAAGTAGTTCCGCCAGAGGGTCTGGCGGAACTAGTGATTTTTCTTTTTGTTGATCCCAGCCATTTGGAACCCTTAAACATGCTTAATTAAGAAAAAAAGATAGTTTCGTCATAGGGTCTGGCGGAACTAGTTGTCAGTATGGTTATTACGTGCCTGTATTGGAGCCTTCTCGCAGTAGTTGGGATGTTGGCAATGTTAAAGCCAGTTAGAGGAAATTATGTGATTATTAAGATGTTTATGTGGTCAGCTGTGGTCCCTCTGTCGATTATGCTGTCATGTATGATTTTTGTCATCTTCAAGAAATTGTTCTCTTTCGAACTATTTTTGTTCTAACTTTTGTCAAAAAGGGAAAAATTCACACGGAAAAGTGTAAAGAGGGAAGAAAGAGAATTTTGGCAATATGTCAAATGTACATAGTTTATCTGAAGATTTTATTGCAAGAAATCTATTGATTTGTATAATTTGAAATTCTTGCTTTTGATTGTTGTAACTGCTATGGTTTTTATAAATGAGATATTTTTTTTTCCTTAAAAAGGGATTTCTGTTTAAACTGATGCGTGCATATGACTTTATTTTTTATTCTGTTTGGAAAATATGAATTACTCTTGATTATTTAAAATACTCTTTTTAAGATTGCAGCGGTCAGTACTATTTGTGTCGATCTTGTAATAGTCAGCACTGATCGTTCCAATAACATTTATTTTTGTGAAATTTCTTTCTGACAATTAATTTTTTTTTTGAAGCTTCAGTAGGCGAAATGCCTTTCTGACAATTAATATTCATATATATTTATTTCTGACAATTAATATTCATATATATTTATTTTTGTGATATTTATTTTATATATAAATGCAGGATTGGTCTCGTTTCTGGACAAATGCTATTTAATTATTCTTTCTAATTTATATACTTAGGCTAAATTGCACAGTTGAGTATTTTTTTTTTTTGAATTGAGAGGATTGCAAGTTGCAGTCCCTCGTGATTTCATTAAATGAAATTTTGTTATATGATTTGTTGCTATCTCTTGAAGAGCTAGCTACCTTTCATTCAAGCATTCCTAGACAAAATGATAGTACCTAACAATACTTAATCCATGTACTAGCTTCTTCCACTGCATTAGTTGCTGTCCATTCCGGGGTTTTGTGGATGTTATTGAAGATTCTTGCGTTTCTTTCTTTCCAGATCATCCAATTTGTAGCTGCCCAAACACTTTCCCATTTTTTCCTTACTTCTTTCGACATTCACTTCCTATTAGTTGTCCAAGAGTTTATGATGTTGCCATTTGGGAAAAAATGAATCGCTGCCGATGTTTTTCCTCTCTACTTGTCTCCATGTTGCTTTGGTGTAGGAACAATGCAGTAAAAGATGATCTCTATCCTCTTGTTCCCTGTAACATAAGCAACATACTGAGATGTGTGGCCATCCCTTTCTAGCTAAGAGGTCGGCTGTATTAATCCTTCGGTGGAATGTGAGCCATAAGAAGAATTTGATTCTTGCCGGCGCCTTTATTTTCCATAGCATCTTCTGCCATGAATTTTTGATCACGGGGTTTCTCAGTAGGTTGTACGCAGATCTAGCCGTGTATTGCCCTGAATTTTCCCACCTCCAAGTGGCATGCTTCTGGCCCGGTTGCCTATTTATTGAGATTTGGTAGGCTAGGGCTATAGAGACTAGGTCTTTTAAGAAGAATGACATCATTTGCGTGTTAAAACCCAATAGGTCCTCAGATGACCTTATCCCGTAAAGAGTCTCCATGTACTTAGACCATAGGCTCTCTTCATCATTGTCTAGTTTCCAAAGGAATTTTTGTAGTAGAGAGTGGTTTCTACTTTCAAGATGTGTGACTCCCAGTCCTCCGTTACTTTTGTGTAGACGTATCTTTTCCCAATTCATAAGACATTTCCCGGGTTCACAAGCTTCTTCTCCTTGGCACAAAAATTCCCTTATTAGCCTATCAATATTTTTTATTACTCCTTTCGGTATTTTCAACACTTGCATTGCATAGATAGGTAGTGCATTTAGGGTTGCCTTAATGAGGGTCAGTCTCCCTCCGAAGGATAGCAGCTTTCCTTTCCAGGATGCTATCTTCTCTTAAATCTTTTTTATGAGGGGGAGGTATGAAATTTTCTTTGGCTTAGTTCTAGAAAGAGGGAGGCCAAGATATGTTAGTTGTATGCCCTAGGCCAATGTATTTGAGACCTAGATGTATGGATTGTGTTAAACAAACATTGTTTTTATTTAGAGATATTTTATATAATAAAATGCGTATTGGTTATTTTATTCTTATTACTAAAATGACCTTGAATATGATATTCAGCTTTATATCATCAAAGTATGTGACTTTGATAGTAAAACTGTAAAGTATTATGAATGATATTCTAAACTGTCCCTGATCATTCATAGGATGCTTGTGAGACAAACATACTTTATGATAAGCTATGAATGTACATCAGTATGTTAGTTGACTGATGGTCACGTTTTACTGATCATGAATAAGAGTTATTAAGTCATTAACATAAGTATATGTTAGAGACCATATACTGGATTGACCCACCATGAGAATACTACATGGTACGTGTCATTAGTTATTCTCAGTAAAGAATGTATCTGTAATCCTTAGACTTGAGATTATCTCAGTTTCCTACATGAGAAATTTTAGACTTTAATATAATCTAACATCGTCTTTAACCGGGCGGTCATAAAGATTATAATTAGGTATATAATGAATTATGCGGAGGAAAGAGTTTAATTAAGATAGGATTTGTTCCTCTCATAAATTGAGAGAGATATCTTTAGGCCTCTTGATGATTTGATTGAAGAAACGCACGGCCGTGCTCAAGTGAATTAATAAGGTGTTATTAATGTCATTTCATGTTCAATCAAATTCGGTGTCAAGAAATATTTATCGACCAATATAAGGTTGACACATACCATGCCTTATGGACGATACAGATATCGTGTAACAAAGGGATACAATGCATGACATAAATTAGGTTTGATCGAATCATCCATATTTGCTTAATTTGGGTAATCATGATGTCTTGCTAGAGGCCGCTCATGATTTATAATCCATTGTGATTATTGCCAACATTAAGTAAACCTACAGGGTCACACACAAAGAACAACTATTGAGACATACACAGAAAAACCATAACTTATATGATAAGTTGTATGGAGAGCTACATAGTCAAGTGACACATCCAATCCTACATCTTATATGATAAGGTGTGTTGCACAGATGGTTACATAGTTACCATGCACATAGGATATGAAACTGATGGACTATGTAAGCACAAGAGACACCCCAAAATCTGATAAGGGGATCATAATTTTTTCGGCCAAATTTTGTGAGACAAAAAGAGAGAAAAATCCGAAAATTATTCTCTTGTTATTTTCTGTGAGAGAAATGAAGAACGGATACTAGCATATATCGTTCTTTATCCGTTCAAAGGGGTTGTTCGTGTGGATACCGGTAGAGGACGAAGCGAAGTGCGGCGTCTTTGTGATTCGGGTTGAAACCGTGATTTGTTTGGAGAATCGGTTTGCTTGGAGATCGGTTTGTTGGACCGGTTAGGCGAAACATACAAAGGATCGTTTTGGAAACCGGTTTGGAATCGCGCAAAGAAAAGCATCAACCAACTTCGCTTTTGATCATCACGGATTAAGCGTAATCCGAAGGTACAAAGTTATGAAATTTTCTTTGATTTAATTGTAATTCACGTATCCTTCTTTTGGGTTTCGAATTCGATTTTGTTTCGTTTTTGTTTTCCGCTACGTTATGAACGGTAGAAACCCAACAAGATATTTAATTGGTAGCACTTGTTTTTGACATCCTAGAATTTCCTCAATCCCTTGATGTAATTCTGACGGAATGTGCTTTTCCCCCGATTTATTTCTAGTCCCGTTATTTCCGAGAAAAGTTGGAGAGCCTTCGCAATAACTCTTATATTGTCAGCATGAGCCTCAAAGAATAGGACTATATCATCCGCAAATTGTAAGACTTGAGTATCTAGGTTTAGGATCTTCTCTAAGTATGGGTTCGTTTTCCTTATTATATCTTGAAGAGTATCCGTTGCTAGATTGAATAACATAGGAGAGAGCGGGTCCCCTTGTCTCAAGCCTTTTTTATGGAAGAAGAATGGTGTTGTCGTTCCATTTACTTTAATAGAAGAACTGGATGAAACTAGGAGATTTTTGATCCATTGGATCCATCACGACAGGAAGCCTTTAGCTTGTAGGAGTTTCAAAATGAAGTCCCATGAGAGATTGTCAAAAGCCTTCTTAAAATCAATCTTTAGCATTATTGCCGGTACCTTCTTTTTGTTGGGTTTCGGACGTGCATAACGCAGTGGAAAACAAAAATTATTCGTCCAAAACCCATCCCGAGGATCCGTGCGTATCGGTTAAATCAAAGAAATAAATCTTAAAGATACCTTTCGGATTACGCTTAATCCGTGACGCTCAAACCATGCGTGTTGTCCAAGCGCCTCTAAACCGGTTAAAGTCCTAACCGATTTTCCGTCCGTCTAGTCCGTCTAGGTCGGATCATGCGGAAGCCATCTACCGCACACACAATCGGTCTCCACCAAAACTCTCAACAACCCGTTCTCATCTTCTTAGGCCGAATAGATCACAAGCGCCGAAAGTACGAACGCCTCTACCGGTATCCACACGAACAAACTTCTTAAAACGGAAAGAAGAACAATATATATGCTAGTAGCTTGTTCTTCTCTTGCACAAGAAAACCCTTTTTCTTCTTCTTATTTTGTCTCACAAAAGATGTATAATTCTCTCATATAATTGCACCCTTTCATTTTTCATATAAAAGGAAAGCACCCTTCAGTAATTTTGTCACACAAATGAGAAAGGATATTTTCTCTCTTTTTGTCTCACAAAAGAGAATGAGAAATAATGAGAGAGAGAATCATTTGGTACAATAAATTTGGAGCCCTCTATGTCCTTATATAGAGGTGAAGAGTCATGTCTATTCACACTAAAAGATGTGTATGACATCACTCATCATTATCCACATATCATCATCTAGACTCTTCTAGATTACATGATCTTGTGTGCTCAGAGTCTTTATATACATATATATCACATCTTATCACATAAGATGACAATATCTTTTGTAACATTCCTATGCAACTCATCATATAAGTCGCTAGGATTTTCTGCGCCCGTTTCAGTTTGTTCTTTGTGTGTGACCCTGTAGGGTCACTTAATGTTGGCAATAAACTTGACCGTCTATAAATCATGAGCGGACTCTAGCAAGCCATCATGACTACCCAATTTAAGTGAATATCAGTGATCTGATTTACCTAATCAACAATCATGTATTTAGTCCCTTTGTCTCGCGATATCTACATCGATCATAAGGCATGTAAGACGCCATCCTTATATTAATCGATTAATATTTCTTGATCCCGAATTAAACTGAACAAGAACAAATGACATTAATAACTCTTATTAATTCATTTGAGTATGGCCATACATTTCTTCAGTTCAATTCATCAAGAGGCCTAAAGATATCTCTCTCATTTATGAGAGGAACAAATCCCGTCTTGATTGCACTCATCCCTCTACATGATTCATTGTATACCTAATTATAACCGTTATGACCACCCGGTTAAAGGCAGTGTTAGATTATATTAAAGTATAAAATTACTCATGCCGGGAACCGAGACAATCTCAGGTCAAAGGACTATAAATACTTTATGTTACAAGAATCGCTAATGACGTAAAACATGTAGCATTCTTATGGCGGGTCAGTCCAGTATATGGTCTCTAACATTTACCTATATTAATGACTTGATAACTATTTATCCTTGATCAGTAAAACATAATCATCAGTCAACTAATATACTGGTGTACATTTATAGCTTGTATATAAATATATATATTCATTTATATCCGCAAGTATATTTGTCTCCACAAATATCCTATAAATGACCAGGGACGATTTAGAATAGCATTCATAACACTTTATAGTTTTACTATCAAAGTCACACACTTTGATGACATAAAGTTGAATTGCATATTCATGGTCTATTTTAATTATATTAAAATAACCTATACGCACATATTATATGAAATATCTTAGAATAAATATTATGTTTGTTATTACAATCTATCATCTAGGTCAGAAACACTTTGGCCTAGGGCATAACACCATCAATCTCCCACTTGCTCTAGGCCAAATCAACCAAGTATCTCATACTCATTGATCTATGTGGTATCACATACCAGTTGACCTAACATGATCACCAACATTTAAGGGATGGGGTTCTTAAATGGATTATCAAACATTGTCATATGCAAATACTTTGCATAATTTTTATGTCCACCATAATCTAAGAAGAATACTTTATCCTTCTCAAGTATATAATCATACTCTTGATTATTATTTAGTAACTTTCACTAAGATTAAACTTATGTGTGCTTGTTACACTTAATTCACATCATATGTAATTATGCTCCCACTGAATTTCTTGTCAACACAAGATTTATCTTTAATTTTTGATAAAACCAAACTGTTTGGTTATTTCATCAAATAATAAATATTCACCTAGAGATGTTTGCTTTAATTCATAAATGAATTTATGCAACTTGCAAACTCTTTTCAAAATTTTAGGATAGACAAAACTCTCAAGTTGTATCATATACATACTTTCATATGTTTCTATTAAGAAACAACGTCTTGACATCCACTTGGCATCGTTTATAGTCATACTATGAACATATGCCCAAGAAAATTCTGAAATACATAAGCATGATGACTTGGAAAAATATTATCATAGTCTATACTATGAGTTTAACTTATCCACAAATCATGCATTATATGTTTGCACATTATCCATGTCGGTCTTCCTTTGAAAACCGTATTTCCATCTGATGGATCAATCAAATTCAAAACTTGATTGTCTGACATGGATTAAATCTCAACTTTCAAAGTCTCTAACCATTAGAGCCTTGACTCATTACAGTCTATTAGTAGAATGTGGACTCATCATCTATGAGTACGAAATTTTTATCATTAGACACGAAAAATCTATATTTTTCGGGCCTGCGATAAATTCTAATAGATCTACATGAATACACTTATGTTATATACTCAGACTCTTCAACATCTTGAGAGTCTAGTTGATTAATTGCAGACTCAATCACTAGTTGAAATCTGAATTAATTTCCATCCGAGCATTACTGTCAGTATGTGGAATTTGAACTTTTCAAATTTACTCCCACTAATTCTTTTGGAAACACTTCTTCCAAAGAAATATAATTTTCGAGTAACAAACATTTTGTTCTCATATTAATTATGGAAGTAATATCCTTTACTTTTCTTAGGATATTCCACAATAAGCACTAATCCGATTAGATGCATGATACTTCAATTAAGTATCATATCCTCAAATCTTAATAAAAGATAATCTGATACACCTACCAGTCCATATCGCATATGGAGTCTTTTACAACTGCTTTAGATGAAATTATGTTCAGTATGAACGCAATAAGAGCGTAACCCCAAAAGAAATAGAAGATATATTTGACTCATCATGATCGAACTATATCTAATAAAGTTCGATATCATTATCATGATGATCAAACACTTGGTTCTCGACTTCTCGATCTCATCAAAGAAATTTGTTTTTCGAAGCCAAATTTATTCTCTACTTCATTATTTGTAAGTTTTGAACTTTTCAAAATATTCAAATTTACTTTTTCAATAAAGTGCTGAAGTAGTTTTCTCTAGCACCTTCACTCATTGACGAACATACATCACTATGTATGAGAGCCAATAAGTAACTTGCTTTCACCTTACTTTGTGAAAGACGTATATGTCACCTTGTCTAATAAATAAGTTACACATGTTTCAAATGATTCAAAATCAAATGAATTTGAAAATCCATCTTAATGGATTTAATAAATGTTCATCTTATTTAAGTAGACCAAGCGACAATGCTAGATTTAAATTCTTAATATTAATGTTATAGATAGACTTATAATTATCTTGTTCGATATAACACATAAGGTAATTTTTCTATTGGAACATTTCCAAAGAAAATTGACATTTGTGAATGGTGAAATTATTATTCTCAATAATAAATTAATAACCATTCATAGATAAACTCGAACTATAGATAATACAAAATTTACTGTCGACATTAAATAACAATTATTTATGTCGGCGATAAGTCCAAAAAGACAATGTAAATAAATGAGTTACTTGAGAAAATGCAACAACTTTTGCTACATTTGTCACTCATATGTTAACATCATATTTACCCAATAGTCTACAACTTTGTCAGCACATTTTCACAAATGTGTAATTCACATCGTGTATCTAATACATATGATGTGAAATAGACAAGTTAATTTCTATAACAAAAATACTTGAAGCGGTAGTCACACTATCCTTTCATTCCCTTTTTCATATCTTCTTGAGAAATTATAGTTTCTTTCAATGAACCGATTCACTGCAAAAGATACTAATTTCTTACCTAAGGCCGTAGCCTCGGCAACATCTTGCCCTTATCGTTGGGAGTACTTTTTACGTTCCTTTTAAGCACGAGAACATTATTGACAACACTTGTCCATGTTCATTTTAACGATTATAAGCATCTTATGCTATCTGTCCTTCTCAAGGACCTATCGTGAGACATAAATAGATATATTATTCGATTTGAATAATATGCAAAGACTATTATTCTTTAAATATTTCATATAATGGCTCCCACTATTTTTAATCAAATCAATAACCCTCAATCGCATTGATTCGGAGACTTTCAATCCTTGAAGTTTCATAGTGAGACAAGATCCATATTTCAATTAAGTCCTAAGTGAGCTTTGGCTCATCGCCCAGAACTTAACTTATTTAGGTAGGAACAATTCCAATTGTATCTCATACAACTCTTGAACAATATAAGATAAGCATCATATACCTGACGTATATATCCTATCGTATGCCCCGAGCCCAAGTCCAACTTGATAGCCCAGTTAAGTCAAACCATGTCAATCATCAGCAAAATAGTACCCAACACACTCAGCTTTGGCATGACCTATGTTGGCTCCCATTTCCCGCATTCTCTCCTCCTAAGATTGTCCCTACATACCCAGCTTTGGCATGACCTATGCAGGGTCGATCAGAATATCGAGAGATTTAGACTTATGGAAGGCATTTCATGACTTAACATTGTTTTGAGGGATTTTATTTAATATTATATGTTATTATGCAATATTCAAAGAACATCACATGTACCAATAGAATAAAGATAATAACGATGATATATCATGGCCTTGATCTTTATGAACTAACATAAAGATTTCCTAATATATATTTCATCTCCATGAAATTTTTCTTAGATTGTATATGAAAATCTTATCTCCATGTATAGAAATCGATGAACTCTTTCATCGCCATGATGTGTGGTTAAAAATGAACTTGTCATCTTAATGATGTGTTCATGATGGACGATGAACTCCTTCATCTCCATGATGGATGTGTTATGCCTAATGAACTATTTCATTATATCAACACGTATCAACAAATATATCAAATATAAACATAATCATATTATGTTTCGATTATTTAACCATTTATAAAATATATATATATAAGGCTTACGAATGCGAATTCTGGGCACGGTCATCATTGTCAACATTTGACAAGTCAAAAACCAATATTTGATCTGGTCAACATTTGACTAGGTCAACGATCAACATTTGATAAGGTCACTACTCACTAGTCAATATTTTGACTAGGTCATGATCAACTTTTGACCGATTCAATGGTCAACAATCAAGGGGTAAATTAGTGTAGTCAACTGTCAACAATTAACAGTCAACAGTCAACATAGTCCACAGTCAACACAGTGGGTCAACAGTCAACTGTCAACACACATTTTCTACACATTAATACATCATAGGCATCTTTTCATAAATTCAATACATCACATGCAACATTTCATGAAATAATGCATCACATGCACCATTTCAAAAAGGCAATTCATGGTGTGCACCCTTTCATGAAGACACAACTATTCAAGAGGTCACAACTCTTGCGATTGCACCTTTTCGGTCGTACCTCTTGGTTGCGCATGTCGATTACACCCGTTGGTCGCTTCTCTTGATCGCAACCGTTAGTCGCAACCTATTGGACGTGATATTTGGATCATATCCATTGGTCACGCCCTTTAGTCGCACCCTTTGGTCGCACCCATTCGTCGCAACCTTATGGACGTGACATTTGGATCGTATCCGTTGGTCACACCCTTTCGTTGCACCCTTTCGTCGCAACCTTTGGTCGCATCCGTTGGTTGCAACCTTTCGTCGCGTCTTTTGGATGTGACATTTGAATCGCATCCCTTGGTCACACCCGTTAGTCGCACCTTTTGGTCGCACCCTTTGGTCGCATCCGTTGGTCGCAACCTTTCGTTGCGTCTTTTGGATGTGACATTTGGATCGCATCCCTTGGTCACACCCGTTAGTCGCACCTTTTGGTCGCACCCTTTGGTCGCATCCGTTGGTCGCAACCGTTGGTCGCAACCTTTCGTTGCGTCTTTTGGATGTGACATTTGGATCGCATCCCTTGGTCACACCCGTTAGTCGCACTTTTTGGTCGCACCATTTGGTCGCACCCTTTGGTCGCATCCGTTGGTCGCAACCGTTGGTCGCAACCTTTCGTTGCGTCTTTTGGATGTGACATTTGGATCGCATCCCTTGGTCACACCCGTTAGTCGCACCTTTTGGTCGCACCCTTTGGTCGCATTCGTTGGTCGCAACCGTTGGTCGCAACCTTTCGTTGCGTCTTTTGGATGTGACATTTGGATCGCATCCCTTGGTCACACCCGTTAGTCGCACCTTTTGGTCGCACCCTTTGGTCGCATCCGTTGGTCGCAACCGTTGGTCGCAACCTTTCGTTGCGTCTTTTGGATGTGACATTTGGATCGCATCCCTTGGTCACACCCGTTAGTCGCACCTTTTGGTCGCACCCTTTGGTCGCATTCGTTGGTCGCAACCGTTGGTCGCAACCTTTCGTTGCGTCTTTTGGATGTGACATTTGGATCGCATCCCTTGGTCACACCCGTTAGTCGCACCTTTTGGTCGCACCCTTTGGTCGCATCCGTTGGTCGCAACCGTTGGTCGCAACCTTTCGTTGCGTCTTTTGGATGTGACATTTGGATCGCATCCCTTGGTCACACCCGTTAGTCGCACCTTTTGGTCGCACCCTTTGGTCGCAACTCTTGGACTCAACTTTTGGATCGCTTTCCTTGGTCGCACCTTTTAGACGCAATCCTTAGTCGTGACCTTTGGATCATATTTCTTGGTCCCAACTATTGGATGCAACACTTGGACGCAACCTTTGGATCATATCCCTTGGTGGCAACTTTTGGAGACTACTTCTGGATCACATCTATTCATCGCATCTTTTGATCGCATCTCTTAGACATAACTTTTGGATCACATCCTTTGGTCATATCTTTGGATACATTCTTTGGATGCAACTCTTGGATCATATCTATTAATCGCATCTTTTCTATTAAGAATATTCAACACTTGAATACTCTTTATGCAAGCCTTATAATTATAAATCAAAATTATAAATGGTATCTAAATAGTATATATCACATATATACCGACTCAATTTAACCGAAATACGTACGTTGCTCTGATACCACTGTTGGGTTTCGGACGTGCATAACGCAGCGGAAAACAAAAATTATTCGTCCAAAACCCATCCCGAGGATCCGTGCGTATCGGTTAAATCAAAGAAATAAATCTTAAAGATACCTTTCGGATTACGCTTAATCCGTGACGCTCAAACCATGCGTGTTGTCCAAGCGCCTCTAAACCGGTTAAAGTCCTAACCGATTTTCCGTCCGTCTAGTCCGTCTAGGTCGGATCATGCGGAAGCCATCTACCGCACACACAATCGGTCTCCACCAAAACTCTCAACAACCCGTTCTCATCTTCTTAAGCCGAATAGATCACAAGCGCCGAAAGTACGAACGCCTCTACCGGTATCCACACGAACAAACTTCTTAAAACGGAAGGAAGAACAATATATATGCTAGTAGCTTGTTCTTCTCTTGCACAAGAAAACCCTTTTTCTTCTTCTTATTTTGTCTCACAAAAGATGTATAATTCTCTCATATAATTGCACCCTTTCATTTTTCATATAAAAGGAAAGCACTCTTTAGTAATTTTGTCACACAAATGAGAAAGGATATTTTCTCTCTTTTTGTCTCACAAAAGAGAATGAGAAATAATGAGAGAGAGAATCATTTGGTACAATAAATTTGGAGCCTCTATGTTCTTATATAGAGGTGAAGAGTCATGTCTATTCACACTAAAAGATGTGTATGACATCACTCATCATTATCCACATATCATCATCTAGACTCTTCTAGATTACATGATCTTGTGTGCTCATAGTCTTTATATACATATATATCACATCTTATCACATAAGATGACAATATCTTTTGTAACATTCCTATGCAACTCATCATATAAGTCGCTAGGATTTTCTGCGCCCATTTCAGTTTGTTCTTTGTGTGTGACCCTATAGGTTCACTTAATGTTGGCAATAAACTTGACCGTCTATAAATCATGAGCGGACTCTAGCAAGCCATCATGACTACCCAATTTAAGTGAATATCAGTGATCTGATTTACCTAATCAACAATCACGTATTTAGTCCCTTTGTCTCGCGATATCTACATCGATCATAAGGCATGTAAGACGCCATCCTTATATTAATCGATTAATATTTCTTGATCCCGAATTAAACTGAACAAGAACAAATGACATTAATAACTCTTATTAATTCATTTGAGTATGGCCATACATTTCTTCAGTTCAATTCATCAAGAGGCCTAAAGATATCTCTCTCATTTATGAGAGGAACAAATCCCGTCTTGATTGCACTCATCCCTCTACATGATTCATTGTATACCTAATTATAACCGTTATGACCACCCGGTTAAATGCAGTGTTAGATTATATTAAAGTATAAAATTACTCATGCCGGGAACCGAGACAATCTCAGGTCAAAGGACTATAAATACTTTATGTTACAAGAATCGCTAATGACGTAAAACATGTAGCATTCTTATGGCGGGTCAGTCTAGTATATGGTCTCTAACATATACCTATATTAATGACTTGATAACTATTTATCCATGATCAGTAAAACATAATCATCAGTCAACTAATATACTGGTGTACATTTATAGCTTGTATATAAATATATATATTCATTTATATCCGCAAGTATATTTGTCTCCACAAATATCCTATAAATGACCAGGGACGATTTAGAATAGCATTCATAACACTTTATAGTTTTACTATCAAAGTCACACACTTTGATGACATAAAGTTGAATTGCATATTCATGGTCTATTTTAATTATATTAAAATAACCTATACGCACATATTATATGAAATATCTTAGAATAAATATTATGTTTGTTATTACAATCCATCATCTAGGTCAGAAACACTTTGGCCTAGGGCATAACACCATCACTTTTTGTGATAGAAGTGTAATAGTTCTCTAGAGATCACGAAGCTCTCACTAATTGATCTTTTCTTAATAAATGCCGTTTGGTTAATATGTATTAACCCATTTAAGTACGGTTGCAATCTGTTAGCCATGCACTTAGTCAGTATTTTGATCGAAGATGAGATTACACTAATGGGTCTAAAGTCTTCCGGGGTAGACGGTCCCGTCTTCTTAAGCACTAGTGTAATTGTAGCTTGGTTGAGTCTCCTCAGATCTAGTCGATTTGAGTAGAATTCCTCTATCATTTTCATAATGTCAGGCCTCATTTCTTGCCACATCGTGACTAGGTATTCGGCCGTGAGTCCATCTGGACCTGCCGATTTACCCTTTTGTAGGCTTTGGATGACCTTATGGATTTCCTCTTCTAGAAACGGCTCATCCAGAGTAGTTAAATCTTGACCATGGTTAGGCCGCCCTATGAGGTGATGAATATCGCAGGGTGAAGTGTTAGAGTGTTGGCTTCCCATGGAATTTTTATAGAAGAGGTAGAACACTTGAGAGATTTCGTTTGTTTCTGTTATTGTTTGTCCATTTGACTGGATGGAAGAGATAAAGTTTCTTTGCCTTTTGGCTGAGGTTACCGCATGGAAGCATGCCGTGTTTTGGTCGCCCTGTTTCAACCATGTACACGAAGTACGTTGCTGCCATTTTGACTCTTGTTGTTCAGCTTTTGTATGGATCTCAATTCTTAGGGCAATTCTGAGTTCATTTTCTTCCCTTGTGAGGCTTCTTTCTTCCTCAAGTTTATCTAGAGTTTGAAGCAACATTTTCGCATTTTTTAGATTTACATTAAAGTTTGTTGTGTAATCTTTTGCCCACTTGCATAGTTTCTTCCTTGTAACCTTTAGTTTATTCAGGAAGTTATGAGCTGCATTGTTAGTGGTTCTTACTCCCTGCCAAGTTGTTTTAAATAATTCTGAGGCCTCATTATTCATGAGCCAAAATCTTTCAAACTTCAGAGGGAGGTAAGTTCGTGTGACAATGTTGGGAGGCTTTTCAAAAATAAGTTTGAGTGGGGAGTGGTCAGAAGTGGTGGTGGAGAGATCTGAGAGGGATGCTAGTACATTGAGAGTTAAGAAATGGTGGGAGATTAGTGCTCTATCGAGCTTAGAAAGAGTAGAAAGAGTAGGAGTTGGTTGCTTGTTTGACCAAGTAAATCTCCTTGAAGGGAGGGGAATTTTCATGAGCTGTTTTTCATTTATGAAGTGATTAAATTCGTATGTAAGGGAGTGGTTTCTCAAACTTCTTGTTTCGGATGGGGATCTCACTAGATTGAAATCGCCCACTATTATCCATGGGAGAACATTTTCCATGCTTAGAGAGGTTAGTTCATTAAGAAAGTTGTCTTTAAGAGAATCATCTGTTGGGCCGTACACATTTGTGAGAAAAAATGTGAACCCGTTTGCGAGAGTGAGTGTGAGGGAGAGGGAGAAGTTGCCTATGTTTGAGTTTACTAAATTAAACTCATTTGTCCAAGCTACAAGAAGGCCTCCTCTTGAGCCATTTGAATTTTTAAACAATACATTTTGAAAATAAGAAGGGCATACACGTTTCATATCAAAATAAATAGGAGAGACCCACTTGGTCTCTTACATACAAACTAAGTTACACTTAGCATCACGTACCGAGTCTTTGACAATCATATATTTATTCGGGTTGCTAAACCTCGTACATTCCAAAATAAAAGCGAAAGAAAATTAAATAGGTTTCGTGACATTACAACAAAATATTTCAAATTCTACTACTACTTAGCCCTTGGCTGAAAAGTAGTTATTATTTTCCTCCTCGTAATCCACCTTATCAAGGTCATTACTCTCAAAATCAAATTTCAACTCATCATCTCCTCTACTTTTTGCTGTAATGAAAGCACATACATTTGTTAAACATGGATTAGTATCAGAGTGATTATGTTTAAGAGACAATGACCCAATAATTTTCTTTTTTGCTTTGTTCTTTTTCCTGACCTCAACATTGTCTGAAGTAGTGATTTTGGGCCTGTCCATCGGCCTTATATTGCTATCTAAATTGTTATTTTTTGTCTTATTTTCTTTGTGCTCTATGGGCGGCAGGCCCATAGATAATCTAATAGCATTTAGTTTTTCAAGTTTTAGTGGATTTCTTTTGAGATGCTCCAGTGTTAAAGAGTCTAGGATTTGCTCTCTTGTGAGGCCTTTATTTTTAATTTTTGTTGCTATAGGTTTTCTATTCTTTCTTTTTCTAATTGCTTTGGGCTGGGTCCCATCAAAAAAACTGACTTTCTTTACCGTTCTACTAGACCTTCTTAGTCCCATAATTGAATTATTTATAATTGAAGGTGGTAAATGACTTGGGCCCTTGTTTAGTTTTCTCTTTTTTAAAGCAAATAGAGAAGAAAGAGATAAAGTACTTGTACCTTTCTGGACCGTCTTGTCCTGTTCGTTCTGAGCTGACATCTGGCTCTTGCCTTTCTCTCCCCTCGTGTATCTCTTCGAGGAAGCCTCTCCAGCTTGTCTCTTTCCCGTTTCAGCTCTCACAAATACCTCGTCAGCTTGGTCATCCTTCTGCCCCTCGCTCCCCTTGCTATTTTCTTGCTCCATGCGTAGGACTCGGATAGCCGTTTCTCTATGCACTCTCTCCTTTGGCAGAAATAACTGTAAAGGCTTGTTGACTCTGACCTGATCAGAACCCCATGACCAAGGCCGGCCCCAGGTTTTCCGGGCCCCAAGGCCCATTTCCAAAAATGACCCCGTAAAAATTTTAAAAAAAAGAACGAATCTCAAAAAAATCTGAAAGTTTGTATTAAGGATTCTCTTAAATTTTCACCTAAATATAAGTACCATTAACACAAATATCAAATATATCCAAAAGTATAAGTATAAATCACTTGCCAATATCAAACATAAAATTCAAATAAATTTACTAAAATTATTCAACACCATATCAAATATATCCAATGCTATTAGAAATTGAAATTAAGGTACAATTATCAACCAGTGTTCATAATTGGGATTCATTTTCCCTGATAGATAAAATGATTTGGAAAATTGTTGGTTGTAGTTTACATATCTGAATTCTGAATCTCATCATGGTGTCATCACTAGAACAATTTAGAATGTCAAGATATGCTATTTTACTGGTTTGAATTTTGAAGTGGTAATGTCAATGAAAGAACTGGTACTGGTGTATTGTTTCAATGTCTAAACACTTTGAATACTTCTATTCAAAAGAAAAGTAATAAAATCAGATATATTTATATACTTATTTAAAAAAATCAGGTATCTATGCTTCACCTAAGATGCCAACATAAAGAAGTAACTTTATTTATCCTATCTAATTTTAGGTCCTTTTTAATACTGATCGGGCATGGGCCAAACGAAGCTCAGTAACCCGCAGCCCAAGTGCCATATAATCCGGATCCGAGTTGGATCCAAACGAAGCTCGACCGGATCTTGATTAAAATGAAACCCGATACCCTGGCCTCTTTCTTTCTTTCTCTTCCGTCTTCACGACTTGCTGAACCCATGAAAAATCGCCTCCCTCTCCAACTCCACCTTCATGCCTCCAACTCGGCCTCCGCCTTCGTCTCTCCAAGTCCAAGATCCGATCACTGGTTTCCGTCTCACCGCTCCATGTAGCTGCCTCTTCTCTCCTCTTCCTCAATTTTTGCATCTTGTAGTTCATCTCCTGCTTTGTTTTTAATTGTTTGTTCTTTTTTGTATTTCATGTTCTATTGAAGTTACAGATTAGTAATTTGATGTTGATTTCTTCTTCATTTCGCAGTGATTCCTGAAGAGATTAAGGGAAAATAATGATGCGAGATAACAATTAGCACATTCAGAATTCATAATTAGTTTTCTCTCTGATTCATGGGAATTGAGTGGCAATTAGCATCATTTAGTGAGGTAACAATTAAATTAGTTTTGGTGTGCGCATTTTGAGGTTAGGTCTAAGTTGGTAAATCAATTTTCAACTTCTCTCATGCTAGTTCAAAATTTAGGAGAAATTATTGCTGGTGCCTTTAGCTCAGGATTAAAAAGGACCTAAAATTAGATAGGATAAATAAAGTTACTTCTTTATGTTGGCATCTTAGGTGAAGCATAGATACCTGATTTTTTTAAATAAGTATATAAATATATCTGATTTTATTACTTTTCTTTTGAATAGAAGTATTCAAAGTGTTTAGACATTGAAACAATACACCAGTACCAGTTCTTTCATTGACATTACCACTTCAAAATTCAAACCAGTAAAATAGCATATCTTGACATTCTAAATTGTTCTAGTGATGACACCATGATGAGATTCAGAATTCAGATATGTAAACTACAACCAACAATTTTCCAAATCATTTTATCTATCAGGGGAAAATGAATCCCAATTATGAACACTGGTTGATAATTGTACCTTAATTTCAATTTCTAATAGCATTGGATATATTTGATATGGTGTTGAATAATTTTAGTAAATTTATTTGAATTTTATGTTTGATATTGGCAAGTGATTTATACTTATACTTTTGGATATATTTGATATTTGTGTTAATGGTACTTATATTTAGGTGAAAATTTAAGAGAATCCTTAATACAAACTTTCAGATTTTTTTGAGATTCGTTCTTTTTTTTAAAATTTTTACGGGGTCATTTTTGGAAATGGGCCTTGGGGCCCGGAAAACCTGGGGCCGGCCTTGCTTTTATCACATGTTGTCCCTCTAAAAAAATAAGAAAACTGATAGAAAAAGAAGAAAAGAACCTGATGGAGATAAATGTCGAGGGCAAAGCAAGATGAGAGAAAAACTATTGCAAATTAATGGTCGCGAGGCAGGGAATTAAGGACGAATTTATTGTTCTGTCAGGGATTCTGTTAATTTTCCCTTCTCCCTCAGAAAATTGAAGGAGAAAGAAAAATTATCAAAAACAGTTCTGAAAAATTATAAAAAACCGTCCTTATGATAGGATATGATATTTGAAAGAAAAATTGTCAATTCGAGAATCAGCCCTAAAAAATTTGTAAGGCGGTGAACCTAATATTTTGAAGTCAAGCCAACAAACAAAACAAAGAAAATAGAGTAAAAGAAATGTAACGGACCATATTGCCATTACAGTTTTACAAAGATAATTTTGGGTTGGATTCTATATCTGTTATATGTATTGCTTACATTTTTGGCTATATTTAGCATGTTCTTGTAGTTTTATTTGACTTTTGCACCCGGATATTTTCTCTATTTCATACAAAGTTTTTACGACAGGTGGTAATTTTACCGCCTGACTAGCTAGCTGAAAAAGAAAAATGCTGGGAGCAAGACTGATGTAAAGAAAAATGTTGGGAGCAAGACTGATGACTGTAATATAATATACACAAATTATAATTTGGTGTATTGTGCAATTTGTCTTGTTAATGTAATATTACTTTTTTGTTACTACATAACACAGAATGCAAGTCCTCTTCTTCATTTATAAGAGGTCTCTTATTAGGTATTCCCTAGTTATTTAACGGCGTTTGGTGCCAAGGAGCTGGTGGAATGCGAGGTGGAATGAATAAAGGACGCTTAAGTGCATATGTTAACTTCTCTTCTTCATCTGGAATATTGCCCACCTTTCTTTTCTGATTTACCAAAATATGTATGATCAAAAATTTATAAAAGGATCTTCCAAAAAAATCACCAAATATAAGAGTTCAAATGAGGGACTTACTGACTGTTAAAGAATTTGGTTCCTCGGTTGATGTGATTCTAGTCCCTGATGCAAAATCATGAGATCTAACTGAAGCCAGCAGCTCAACAATGGTTAATATGATGATTAACATGACAAGCATTTTAGTTGCCATTGATAATTTCTGAGTTTTTCCGAAATTCAGATTTTTTTTTTTCAACTGATGCACTAACTTGCTAGAATTGTTCTTTTTTTAGACAATAATTTGCTAGAATTATTGCATATATAAAGAGTATAATTATTTTTTGTAATAAAGAAAAAATCTCATAGGCACAGCCGCAAAAGCCTAAGGAAGCAAATATCTTTTAGGCACATAGCAATCTATTTTTTTGGTCCCAACTTAGCCTGAGAATTATAATAATTTTACCAGTAATATTGGACTTATATGTAAAATAATTATGTGTATTATATCATTGTCATACATACTTACAATAAAGTGACAACTTTAGTTAATTATATATTAAGCATAATGTGTCAATTAGAATGTGGCCTTTGGTGTGTAGAAATATTGTGGTGTAATTTCTATATTTATTGTTACACTCCAATCCCGTTTTCGGTTTTGGGAGGCAACATTAACAATATCATTACAATATATCACTCAAAATATAAAGTACAATTAAATAATATACATAATTTTTAAAATAAATTACTAATTAGCTACGTCGTCTCTCGAAACTCGACCCTTGAACCTGAAAACTGAAAAAAGGGGCAGGGATGAGTCCACCACTCAGTACGGGCACCCGTCTCATACGCCACAAAACAAAAGTAATATAATATTTTATACCAAATTATGATAAATAGTAATAAAATAGTTGTCCAAAATAATCAGTAAATAATAGATAAAAATATTTTTCCGAGCTCGTTGTTAGGTGATTGACGGACATGAGCATCGAGAGCCATGTCCGATCACAAGCTCAAGTGGTCATAGACATCGAGAGTCGTGTGCGGTTATAACCTTGCTGCCACGGACATCAAGTGCCGTGCGCGGTATCAATTTTACGCACTATTGTACCATATAATAATTTATATAAAATAAATAATTTAAGACGTAAGGTATGAGGATAATAATTCCTTACATAATAAGGCATGGGCTTAAATACTTCATGTTCGAAACTCTTAGTCACCAAGATTAGCATATTTGTATATAAAATATTTCTTCTAAACAGAAATATGTATATTTATTGTATGGAAGAAAAGTTAGGATTGTGGTCGGATCAATTTCTGATGGTTATTTATGGATGATTAATGTTATGTATGATTCTAAATCTCTCAATAATCTATTTCTTATTTGGTATTGTTGTTTAGGAAATGCTTAGACTATAGAAATAAATATTTGGGAAATATTTAGACAATGGAAGGAGGTGGATTATTTTCATCCTTACATTGTATTTTAGGTAATTGTATTTTTAATTTAGGCAATTTATTTTGGAAATTAGTATGGCTCTCTCCTATATAAAGAGACCCCTAGCTATTGTAATGGTATCCAATTCAATGAATAAAATTCTCCATTAATTCTCTCTTTCTTTCTCACATAATTATTCTCTCTAGCTCCATATTCTTCCAATTATTTTAACAAATTGGTACCAGAGCCAGGTTACTATCATCTTTTTGCTTCCGCAAGACAATCACCAACCGACTTGTATCGTCATGAATTCAAGTGCGACTATGTCAACAAAATTCGATATCGAGAAATATGATGGCACAACGAGTTTCGCATTTTGGCAAGTGCGGATGAATGCTATATTATCGAATCAGGGTGTGAAGGCCGCTATCTTTGGGAAACCGGTGGATATGAAGGACGAAGCTAAAATGACTGAGTGGGAGATGATGGATGATAGAGCTCTCTCCACGATACAATTGTATTTGAGCAACTCGACTCTTCAAGAAATCCTCATGGAGACTACAACAGCCGGCGCGTGGAAGAAACTCGAAGACATCTACATGCAGAAATCGGTTACCAACCGGTTACGTTTGAAGCAGCGCTTCCACTCCTTGAAGATGGCAGAAGGTACACCCATTAAGGTCCATATTTCTGAATATACCGCTCTTCTTAATGATATGGAGAATATCGGTATTAAGATGGAAGATGAGGATAAAGCCATGGTATTGTTGTGCTCATTACCGACGTCATATAAAGGATTTAAGGAGACCATGCTTCATAGTAGAGAGGCGCTTACGCTTGAGGATGTGAAGAGCAATTTACTGGTCAAGTCCGACATCGACAATGATTTGTCTATAGCTGAGAGCAATCGTCAAGATGTTGGGTTGCTCGTGGAGAAAGAGAGAAATAAGGAGAGAAACCCGAATTCGGAGACGACCCGTTCGAGATTCAAGCACAAGGACATTACTTGCTACTTTTGCGGGAAAAGGGGACACTTTCAGGCCAGCTGTTACAAGTTCCAAAATGAACAGAAAGCGAATCGGAAAGATGTTCCATCGGAAAAAGTTAATATGGCTGAATCCTGTAATGACGAGGTGCTTTTTGTGGCGAATGGGAAGGAGAATTTTCAGAAGAATTGGGTCATGGATACGGGGGCTTCACAGCACATGACCCCGAATCGAGAGTGGTTTACCACATATGAGGCGTCTAGTGGTGGTGTTCTTCTGGGAGATGATCATCTTTGTAGTATTGCCGGTGTTGGCACGGTGAGGATCAAGATGCATGAGGGGGTTGTCCGTACAGTGACGGGCGTTAAGCACATACCCGAATTGAAGAAAAACTTGATCTCGTTAGATGCTCTTGAGGATCTCGGTTGCAAGTTCCAAAGTGAAGGTGGAGTTCTTAAGGTTTCTAGAGGGGTTCTTACAGTGATGAATGCGAGAAGAATCGGCACTCTATATTTTCTAGAAGGTAGCACAGTTTCGGGCTCAGTCACTGTCGTCAATTCTATCTCAGGTTCGGGTATACCAAGTTGTGGCATATGAGGTTGGGGCATATGAGTGAACGCGGAATGACAATCTTGAGTAAAAGAGGTCTACTGTGCGGTCAGAGTACTGGCAAGTTGGAGTTTTGTGAAGATTGCGTTTTTGGCAAGCAGAAGAGACTCAGTTTTAGTACAACCGTTCATCGCACGAAGGGAACTTTGGATTACATCCACTCGGATTTGTGGGGACCATCTCGTGATCCTTCGAAAGGTAACGGTTCTCGTTATATGCTCTCGTTTATTGATGACTATTCGAGAAAGGTTTAGGTTTATTTTTTAAAGGAAAAGAGTCAATTGTTTGTCACCTTTAAACAATAGAAGACCCTTATGGAGAACCAAACGGGAAAGAAAATTAAGAGATTGAGGACCGATAACGGTCTGGAATTTTGTAATAAGGAGTTTAATGAATTTTGTAAGAATGAAGGAATTGTTCGACATCGAATAGTTGTTGGTACTCCACAACAGAATGGCGCCTCCGAACGGATGAATCGGACACTTCTCGAGAAGGCTCGGTGCGTGCCTTCTAATGCAGGTTTAGGCAAGGAGTTTTGGGCATAAGCCATTAATACTGCTTGTTGGTTGGTCAACCGCTCTCCGAACACGTCCATTGAGTGCAAGACACCAGAAGAAGTTTGGTCGGGTAAACCAGCAGATTACTCGACATTACGTGTGTTTGGATGTCCGGCTTATGCGCATGCAAATGAAGGGAAGTTGGAGCCTAGGGCGAAGAAATGCATTTTTCTTGGATACTGTCACACCCCAAAACGAAACGAATGCAACAACCCGCCGCGTACCGTAGATACGTTAAGGCTTAAACAAATATCATAACAAAGATAACATAACATGATAGAAAATAAAGATTCACGGTGCAATATGAATACAACCCTTTTCTAACATAGTAAGCGGAAGAACAAGTCTAATGAGACAATTAAGTCTCCAAAATACAACAACATCAAAAGCAGGACAAAAGAGTCGAGTCAATATACAAAATCGTGATCTCACTACGCAACCTCACCAAATCTACTCCTGCGCTCCAGCTGCTCCCCGCTTCCCACCTAGCCCCAAAACAAAAACACCAAATGAACAAGTATAGTTAGTCGAGAGTCGACTAAGTGAGGCATGTTTTAGGGCTAGCTTATTAAGACGGCCGCGTCTCGTAGGCTATCCCCAAAGAATTACTCAAATGAGAACAAATCTAATGAGTATATTATGCATATATATATCAAATATAAACTACTATATATGCTTTATAACATGACGGGCCAATACATGAATTTAAATAAAACATTTCCTTTCTCAAAAGCTCCAAAATGTTCTTTTCTTCCTAGGCTCCAAACTAGGATTTCTTTTATTTCAAAATATAGATATAATTTTATATAACATAACTAGTTTATACATAAATACAAGTTGAGGGTTAGGACTAGCATTCAACATCAGTGCCGAATAGACGGGAGGACCCCGTCCTATTCCGAACAAATACGATAAGAATAGATGGGAGGACCCCGTCCTATTCCGAACAAATAATTATAATATCTTTAATAGCAATTATAGTGAGTTATGACTCATTATAAGGTGGATTTATTATTTGGAGCAAAATATGGGGTTGGATCATGATTAACAGCCTAATAGGGTAAAACCCTAACCACATCATAATAAGAAATCAAAAGGGAAAATTGAAAAATTCACGCATACAAGTTTTCAAGATCTAGATAATTTTAATACAATTCCATTAGAGCAAAGCAATTGGGTTAAACCTTTTGATTCACGGCTTGAACTAGATTTACATAGTTTCGTCTAAAGAAGAAAAATCAACACGAAATCAAGAAAATTACTCGCACTCAAACAAAGGGAAGAACACTCACCCTTGGGAAACGCTAGCGAGACAAGCTCCAAATCCCGATTCAAGAGCGGAAGCTTCAAGAAGAAGGAAAGAGTTGAAGAGAGAGAGAGACCAACACACCACGAGAGAGAGAGAGAGAGAGAGAGAGAGAGAGAGAGAGAGAGAGAGAGAGAGAGAGAGAGAGAGAACGAAGTCTCACTAATTGGAAACGCTAGCGAGACAAGCTCCAAATCCCGATTTAAGAGCGGAAGCTTCAAGGAGAAGGAAGGAGTGGAAGGGAGAGAGAAATGAATCGAAAGTAAATGAGTTGGGTGGGAGAGAAGCCACTTTTATCGGTTATTCCGTTAGGAACGAACCTATTCCGTTCCGAACGAACTAAATCAAGATTTCAGCCAAAACTGACAGTGAGAATCCTTGCTGAACGGAACCTTCCGTTCTGGATGGAATATTCCGTTCGGAACGGAATAGTCCGTTCCGAATGGAATTGGAACGAAATTTTTTTTTTTTGACTTTACATCATTCCCCCCTTAAGAGACGTTTAGTCCTCTAAACGTAACAAATGCCAACCTGGTGGTGGAGGCGGAGGTAAAGGTGGTAGGAGATTCGGATACCTCTTCCGAATATCCTCCTCGCGCTCCCAGGTAACCTCTCGCTCTGAATGGTTGCTCCATTGCACTTTCACGTATTTCATGATCTTGCTACGCAACACTTGCTCGCGGTTATCTAACACAGCGACCGGGGCCTCCTCGTAGTTCAGACTGGGCTCAAAACGGAGTTCGGAGAAGTCCGCCTCCTCGTAGTTCAGACTGGGCTCGAAACCGAGTTCGGAGAAGTCCAAGACGTGTCCCTCTCCCCGGAGATACTTCCGAAGTTGCGAGACATGGAAGACATTATGCACCCCAGCCAATGACGGGGGTAAAGCTAAGCAATAAGCGCATGGTCCAATCCGCTCTAGAATCTCGAACGGCCCAATGTATCTCGGACTCAACTTACCCTTAACACCGAAGCGCATAACACCACGTGTCGGAGACACTCTCAGCAACACATGATCGCCAGGCTGAAACTCTAAATGTCGGCGAGAGGGATCAGCATACTTTTTCTGCCTATCCTGGGCAGTCTTTAGGCGCTCCTTCACCATACGAAGGTGATCGGCACTCTCCTGCACCAAATCGGGTCCCAGTGGCTGCTCCGACCCAACAGGGTCCCAAAATAATGGTGTACGACAACGCTTTCCATAAAGCGCCTCAAAAGGTGCTACTCCAATACTCGCATGGTAGCTGTTGTTGTATGCAAACTCGCACAGATGTAGGTGATCTCCCCAAGACCCGCCTATCGTAATCGCACATGCTCTCGGCATATCCTCTAGCGTCTGAATCGTCCTTTCAGACTGTCCATCCGTCTGAGGGTGGTAAGCAGTACTAAAAGGTAGTTTCGTACCCATGCCAGCCTGAAAGCCTTTCCAAAATTTGGAGGTAAAACGCGTATCTCGATCAGACACGATCTCTACCGGCGTTCCATGATGCCGAAATATGGTACGCATATAACTCCGGGCCATCTCCTCACCAGAAGTTCCATATTTAAACGGGATGAAATGTGCCACCTTGGTCAACCGGTCTACTATAATCCAGACGGCATTGTTACCTTGTCGTGTGCGTGGTAAACCGGTCACGAAATCCATCGTGATCCCCTCAAACTTGCTTTCTTTCAGCGGCAAGGGCTGGAGAAGCCCCGCCGGCTTCTTTCGTTCGGCCTTCACTTGTTGACAAACCAGACATCTTGAAACGAAATCACCTATCTCTCGTCGCATACCAGGCCACCAATAGGAGACGTGAAGATCCTGATGCATCTTCGTCTCTCCCGGATGGATCGAGTAGCCTGACTCATGGGCCTCCTCCATAATCTCGCGTCGCAACATTTCTGGCGCATAGGCACGTTTTCCGAGTCGCAAGGTTCCCTCTGGGTCCACCAAAAAGTGCGGGGCCTTGCCTATATATTCATTCGGTTTTGTATCCGACATGTCCTAGTATCCTCGGCTTGTGCCGCGCGAATCCTCTCCATTAAGGTAGGTTGAACTAGCGGGCTAGCCAGAAAGACTCGCGATCCCGTCACCTGCACGTATATATTCAGCCGTCTCAAATCCATAAGAATCTGGGGTTGACACGTCAGCAAGGCGGCCGCATTTCCATGATTTTTACGGCCCAAGGCATAGGTCACGCAGATCGAAAATGTACTTGAGACTCTTACGATCGGTGAAGATCTTGCACTTCTCTCCATAAAGATAGTGCCTCCAGATTTTTAATGCAAATACTACTGCAGCTAACTCCAGATCGTGCGTCGGGTAGTTTCTCTCGTAGGTTTTCAACTGTCTTGATGCATAAGCAATTACCCTACGCTCCTGCATAAGCACAGAACCCAAGCCCTGTCGCGGCGCGTCACAATACACCTCAAACTCAAGACCCTCAGTCGGCAAGGTCAGAATGGGCGCCGAAACTAGCCGACCTTTTAACTCCTGGAAACTGCATTTGCGTTCATCGGTCCATTCAAACTTCACTCCTTTTGCGTCAACTGAGTCAACGGAAGTGCAAGTCGTGAAAATCCTTCTACGAATTTGCGGTAATAACCTGCCAAACCCACGAAGCTCCGAATCTCAGTAACTGTCTTAGGCCGTTGCCAATCTACTACAGCCTTGACCTTCTCTAGGTCCACCCTCAACCCGTCCTTCGAAATCACGTGACCCAAAAATGCCACCTCATTTAACCAAAACTCACACTTTTTGAATTTGGCATACAATCGATGCTTCAAGAGAGTGTTAAGCACGATTCGTAAATGCTCCTCGTGCTCCTCCCAGGTCCGGGAATAGATCAAGATATCGTCGATGAAAACGACTAGGAAGGTAACCAAATAGGATCGTAGCACACGATTCATCAAATCCATAAAGGCAGACGGTGCATTCGTCAATCCGAAAGGCATTACTAAGAACTCATAATGACCATAATGGCTGCGAAATGCTGTCTTATCCACATCCCCAGTCCGCACGCGCAGCTGATGGTACCCTGTACGCAAATCGATTTTTGAAAACACCGTCACGCCTCTCAACTAGTCAAACAAATCATCAATGCGCGGTAGCGGGTAACGGTTCTTCACTGTCACCTTATTTATCTCTCTATAGTCGACACAGAGTCTCAAAGTCCCGTCCTTTTTCTTGACGAACAGAACAAGGGCTCCCCAAGGCGACACACTCGGTCTTATAAACCCCTTGTCCAACAATTCCTGCAATTGGATCTTCAGCTCCTTCAGTTCGGCTGGCGCCATAAGGTAAGGAGCTTTAGAAATCGGTCCCGTACCAGGTACTAGCGTAACTCCGAACTGCACGTCTCTCTCTGGGGGTAACCCAGACAACTCGGCAAGTACCTCTGCGTACTCGCGAACAATAGGAATATCCTCCAAGCATCCACCATCAACATCTTCTTGCATGCTTGCAAGGATCGCCAAGCACTCATTAGCCATCAAATGATACGCTGCTAAGGACGAAGGCAATTCCTGGCCGAGATTTCGGCCTTTCACGCTGATTCGCGTCCCATCCTCTAAGTCGAGATGTACCCCCCGCTCCCGGCATTGGATCGTTGCCCGGTGACGCGTGAGCCAATCCATTCCCAAGATGGCATCGAACCCTCCCATCTCAAGCACCATGAAGTCTGCCGGAAACTCTCGCTTGCCAATCACTACTATCTTCCCCGTACACTGTTTACTCGTGGAAACTGCGATTCCCAAGGGTGTACAAATAGACAAACTGATTTCGGAGGGGTCATGGTCCCAATTTTGAATATCAACAAACTCACGAGCCACAAATGAGCGGCTTGCGCCTGAATCAAATAATACTAATGCGGGTGCACCAGAAATGTTAAAGATACATGTAATTACATCTGGTGTCAGTCTGCTAGTGCCTCCTCCATCTCCGGCTGGTGGAGGAGAGAGACACAGGACATCTCCCTCTCAGGAGCTCTACTCGCTAAAGCTGACCCCTCTGTCTGTACCATTGCTGCATACAATGTTCCCGAGCCCTGCCCGGATTCCCGAGGTGGCTGTCTCCTAGTTTGCACCTGTCCGGCCGGCTGCTGCACTAGTCTCCCCTGTCTCATAAGATGATTAGGGCAATCTCTAACGAAGTGTCCTGACTCCCCGCAATTGTAACATAAACCAAGAACCCTCCTACAAGGCCCTCCCTCATGCATCCTGCCGCATTGACGACATATGGTCTGTCGTTGCGTCGGCCCCGCATCGGTTGCTCGATCGTGCCTATATGTCGTACGATTCTCTCTTGGCCGCTTGATCGCTTGTTCATGTTATGTCCCGAGTTGGGTCGAGAGTGACTGGGCGGACTAGGGGATGGGTCTCTGCCTGACTCTCGCGCAAGCCGTTCGTAGTGTCTCGCCGCTTCGCACACTCGAGGAAAATCGAATCTGGTACCAAAGATACTCACATCATGCTTCAGGTCAGGCCTCAAGCGCCTCACAAACTCATCGACCCGCCTCGCCTCCGTGGGTACAAAAGAAGGTGCATAACGAGCCAAACGAGTAAATTCTGCGATAAACTCATCCACTGATCTAGTGCCCTGATCCAGAGCCCTGAATTGATCCTCAAAATCACGCATGGAAGTCTCCGGAATATACTCATCGGCAAATGCAGTCTCGAACCACTCCCCTGGAATGGGCAACTCTCCCCCATAGGAACCACGACGTGCAAACCACCACTAGGTCACCTCATGCCGTAACCATGTCGCAGCAACCTCCACCATAGCCTCAGGGGTCACACCTGCCCATGTTAGTTTCTCGCCTATCTCTAATAACCAATTATCTGCCGCTATCGGGTCTCTCCGACATGAGAATGCTCTGGGGTTTAGTTTCCCAAAGTTCGTGATGTGATCTAGTAATGATACCGGTACTGCATGCTGTGGCTGTCGGTCTCCAACTCGATCTGCCAAGTGGCGAACTAAGTTGTCTAAGAAAGTCGCTGAGTCATGAGCGGGAGGAATAGGTGGGTCCTGTAAATTGTGACCTGCCTCGAAGTCTCGGTCCTGGTCCCTCTCGGGGGAACGCTCAAGAGATGCACCAGACACAAAATCGGTGCCCCGGCGGGGTCCAAGACCGCCACGAAACTGACGAGGAGGGGGTGGAGGTGGAATCTCATCGCGGTTTAGTGCCCTACGCACCGCCCAAGAAGAAGCGGATGAAGACACCACATATGGCGTGGGTGATGGCACCCTACATCCTGGCGGACGCTCTGGCGAAGGACTACCACCTGCTTCACGACCACCGCCTCTGCCACGAAGGGGTGGACGGCCGCGCCCGCGCCCACGTGGAGCTCCTTCTCTCCTAGGTGTCATCCTATCATAAATACGACTACGAGTTAGACTTCACCCCGAAACCCGAACTGAAAAGCCCGAACGGCTCGAAACTAAGACTCTACCCTCTCGAGACACTTCCTAAATCATGTTATCGAATTTACTTTGATACCAACTAAGTTGTCACACCCCAAAACGAAACGAGCGCAACAACCCGCCACGTACCGTAGATACGTTAAGGCTTAAACAAATATCATAACAAAGATAACATAACATGATAGAAAATAAAGATTCACGGTGCAATATGAATACAACCCTTTTCTAACATAGTAAGCAGAAGAACAAGTCTAATGAGACAATTAAGTCTCCAAAATACAACATCATAAAAGCAGGACAAAAGAGTCGAGCCAATACACCAAATCTACTCCTGCACTCCAGCTGCTCCCCGCTCCCCACCTAGCCCCAAAACAAAAATACCAAATGAACAAGTATAGTTAGTCGAGAGTCGACTAAGTGAGGCATGCTTTAGGGCTAGCTTATTAAGACGGCCGCGTCTCGTAGGCTATCCCCAAAGAATTACTCAAATGAGAACAAATCTAATGAGTATATTACGCATATATATCAAATATAAACTACTATATATACTTTATAACATGACGGGCCAATACATGAATTTAAATAAAACATTTCCTTTCTCAAAAGCTCCAAAATCTTCTTTTCTTCCTAGGCTCCAAACTATGATTTCTTTTATTTCAAAATATAGATATAATTTTATATAACATAACTAGTTTATATATAAATACAAGTTGAGGGTTAGGACTAGCATTCAATATCAGTGCCGAATAAACGGGAGGACCCCGTCCTATTCCGAACAAATACGATAAGAATAGACGGGAGGACCCCGTCCTATTCCGAAAAAATAATTATAATATCTTTAATAGCAATTATAGTGAGTTATGACTCATTATAAGGTGGATTTATTATTTGGAGCAAAACATGGGGTTGGATCATGATTAGCGGCCTAATAGGGTAAAACCCTAACCACATCATAATTAGAAATTAAAAGGGAAAATTGAAAAATTCACGCATACAAGTTTTCAAGATCTAGATAATTTTAATACAATTCCATTGGAGCAAAGCAATTGGGTTAAACCTTTTGATTCACGGCTTGAACTAGATTTACCTAGTTTCGTCTCAAGAAGAAAAATCAACACGAAATCAAGAAAATCACTCGCACTCAAGCAAAGGGAAGAACACTCACCCTTGGGAAACGCTAGCGAGACAAGCTCCAAATCCCGATTCAAGAGCGGAAGCTTCAAGGAGAAGGAGAGAGTTGAAGAGAGAGACCGACCCACCACGAGAGAGAGAGAGAGAGAACGAAGTCTCACTAATTTGAAACGCTAGCGAGACAAGCTCCAAATCCCGATTCAAGAGCGGAAGCTTCAAGGAGAAGGAAGGAGTGGAAGGGAGAGAGAAATGAATCGAAAGTAAATGAGTCGGGTGGGAGAGAAGCCACTTTTATCGGTTATTCCGTTCGGAACGGACCTATTCCGTTCCTATTCCGTTCCGAACGGACTAAACCAAGATTTCAGCCAAAACTGACAGTGAGAATCCTGCTGGACGGAATATTCCGTTCGGAACGGAATAGTCCGTTCGGAACGGAATTGGAACGAAATTTTTTTTTTTTGGGACTTTACAGATACGCTTCAGGTGTGAAGGGGTATCGTTTGTGGTGTCTGGATTCGAAGGCTTCTAAGCTCATCATTTCGAGAGATGTGACTTTCGATGAGTCGGTTATGTTGCGGGCGTAAGCAACTGAATCGGCTATTAAGGAGGATGAGACGGTTGTGAGGAAGGTGGAGCTTGAAATTCCGGATCAACAAGGCCAAGTAACTTCGCCTAACTTGAAGCATGATGGAGATTCTCATAGTGACGATATGTCAGATGAGGAGAGTCAGCAGACGCAACGATCTGATGTTTTAGCAAGGGATCGGGTTAGAAGGACCATTAGACCGCCTACGAGGTATGGACACCCTATATTCAGCTTCTGTGCTAGATAGAGCAATGGTGGATTGCAGAGTAGCCTTCCAACTAATAGCACATCCACCTAAGGTGAAGACATAACTGGTCAAAGATCGTCTCTTATCAAGATCACCCGTAAAGTCTAAGTCAACATAACCCATCAGCTCTTCGTCGCTCCACCCAAACTCCAAACGAGCATCTGCGGTACCCTTTAAATAACGAAGAATCCACTTAACCGCCTCCCAATGTTCTC
>CM050903.1:1840000-1975000 GCA_027726005.1 Juncus effusus | reverse complement strand
AAAAGTTTAACCCCAAAAAACAGAAGTACTAGGAATAAATTGCCCCGTACAAAGAAGATATAAATTGCCCCATACATGGAGAATTCCCCAAACCAAAGGCCGAAATGACTAAAATGCTCCCTGTTTTTTGCTTGAGCCCCTCATTTTGCACCTCTAGAATTTCTAAAAAAATTCAAAAGTTTATTGTAAGTTCAGATATACATAAAAAAATATTTTGATATATAGAAAGAATATTTTATTTAGTGATTACATTCCATTTATGTCCTCCAATATCCCATTTCTCAGAAAAGAGAGCACGATTATGGTCATGTTAGTTTTTTTTTTCTCTTTTAAATTTCACAATGATAAATGTTAAGGTATACATATGAAAAAATAACCACACAAAAACAATGCTACTTATAAAAAAATAACCACATTTGTTGCCTACTATTTCACACAAATTAAACCAAAATAATCACACAAAAACAATGCTATGAAGAAGAAGCCGGCTAATTACCACCACAAATTGTAGCTCCCCGACTCCCGACCAAGAATAAGCCGTCATATATCCACATAATTGGGAGCCATTTAAGAATTTTCGGATCTTCCTATTCTATGCATTCTCAAACTTTCATATCTTGCTGAAAACTTGGTGACCTTGTAGCGCTGAATACTAGCCTGCTTTCGAAACCTTTCCTTACGCTTCTTGATCATATCATAGACATCCATGAAACCTATCTGCTTCTGAAACTTAGGTTTCATTTCTGCTAACATCATCCAGGCTACTTTATTAGAATCATCAATACACTTCTGATAAGTGTCTTGATCGACTCTAGAAGCGGTCGAAGGCGGTGGATTTGGGATGGGTGTCTAAAGGACGTACAACTTTCCTTCACTCTTGAGAACAATTCTCAGAGTTCTGAACCATTCAGGGAAGTTTGTGTCATCGAGCTTATTCTTCTTAAAGATAAATCGTAAGTCCGTGAATTTCGAACTCATTCTACAAGTTTAATATGCAATGTAAAGTTTATATTTAAAATTAGAATTATACTAAATTTGTTTCCTATATTATACTCCCATTATTTTTCTTCAAATCAAACACCTTCAGTAATATTAATTCGGAAACTTCAATTAAATGAGATTTCAAAGTGAGTCAAGATCCGTATTTCATTGAGCACTAAGTGCGCTTTGGCGCAACCCTTATTGCTCAACGTACCCACGTCGAACTTCGAATCGTCGGAATAATCGGACTCGACTAGACGAGTCCGGAAATATTTTCAGGAGGCTCTCTCTCTTTCTCTCTGTAATGTGTGTCTAATAGAGGGAGAGTGCCCCTCTATTTATACTAGAGAGAGAGGCGAATGATTGCTTAGTTACCATAACTAGCACCCTAATTCCAGTGCTTATTCCGTTCCCAACGAACCTATTCCGTTGCCAATGGAATAGGGTTTCCTAATCTGAAAACTTGACTGCCGAGAAATTGGCTGAGTTCTGTTGCCAACGGAACTTCCGTTGGTAACGGAACTGTTCTATTACCAACGGAACTGTGCTGATTTTTGCACAATCATTCATATCAATCATCCAATGGTTGATTATTTCCTTCACCTATTTATGCATCATATATATAACTATTTAAGAGCATTTCCTTCCCGACTAGACGTTGTTCTATGTGTGACCGTATAGGTTCCATTTAACGGTGGCAACGATCTTCCAAAAATTGTAAGTCATGAGTAACCTCTAGACTAGTGTCATGAGAAAATTTTCAAAAAAAGGTTGCATCCATAACGCGCAATGCACCTTATGCAGCACAACGGGCCAAGAGAGCCACACACACTTTTTTTGTACAATGTGATTTCACGCATGGCATTTGGGCAAAAGTGTGCAACTTATTTGGTATCAATCCACCAGCAAACATATACTCCCCAACAGAGCTACACAAATGGATGTACAAGCGAATCTCCAAAGCAAAAAGGAAACAATGGGGGGGAGTATATGGATCTCAAGTTCCTGGAAAATCTGGAATGAACGGAACGCGAGAATCTTTAATCAAAAGAGAGGCACAATTGAACATGAATTCACGATTATCAAAGAGAATGAGGAAGAATGATAAATTTCAATTTGTAATTCCGCGTCTATCACGGAAAGTGAATGTAAATATTTTTGTAAATTTTTTTATTTTAATGTAAATCTAAATAGGTAAATTGCCTACATTTTCAAAAAAAAAAAGGTGTTTTCAAAATATTCAGAAAACAATAGGTTTTTTAAGAGTTCTCCAAAAAGAGATAAACAAGAGAATTTTCACAAAGGGTAATAATTAAAAGAGATATTTCTTTTGAAGGAAACAATAATTTAAAAAAAAAATTTAGCGAATTTATAATAAGATCCTAACCTCCCATGAAAGACTAAAATTAGATATCGTCACTATTTCTCAGGTTGTGATAACCGCACTTCTAAAAAAACTTCCAATAATTTCTAAAACGCTCAATTTTAATTTATTATAAAATACGAATTTTTGTACATTATAGTTTTCTATTTTACAATCTAAACATAACATTTTTAAATATTTGTGTATATTATAATTTATAACTATAAATTTTTTTGAAGGCTATTTTTATGTGGGCTTTAATCAAATCCAATCTGGCCCCAAGATAAACTTATCACAGCCCATTCAACTCTATTCGGTCCGTTTTAAGAAATTCCGACCCGTAATGGTTCCTCTCTTTCTTCTCTTTTTCAGCATCTCGTCTCTGAATTCTGATCTGTAAAGAGAGAGAGAGAGAGAGAGAGAGAGAGCGAGCGATGAGAATCTCTTTGCCCATGGTGGCTGGAGCCGTTGTGTAAGTAATCTCTATATTTCAACCCTTCTTTATAATTTTCTATTATTTCCGTTGTTTGGGGTGTACTTTCTTTTCATTATAAATGGTCTGTTTTCTATTCATTATAAATGGGCTGAATTAATTATGAATGGTGGTATTTGTTTGTGCTAATCGCGGGTTTTTGTTATTTTCTTTTTGCTCTGTTTTGTGTTTATTTGAGACTTTTATGAATTGTTGGGTCTTATTGGTACTGGTAGGAACTGACTTGTACACACCTGAATTATATAGAATGAAATTATTCTTGCATAATATGGTTATTTACCCGTATTGTAGTGAAAAAGGATGCATCAAGTATAATTTATCTTATAGTTTCCAGACCTAATTGATGACCTTAGTAATATACCAAAATCTTTTTAGATTTATCATAATTTTTCTTATCTTTGGTAATTAAGCTTCAATTTGTAAAAGTTTTTTATTGATCTATGTCCAATATGAAATTTGACAAATTTGAGGGTTTTATTGAGTAATTTATCATATATGTCCTTTGAATTAATCAATTTCTTTCTGAAAATATATATTCATATACTGTTTTGTTGAAATATTCTTTTTTTGAGAATATTAATTTTAATTTTATATATAAATTCAGGATTGGAGTTGTTTCTGGAAAAATGCTATTTGGACCGCCGTTGGAGAAATATTGGACAGAAAAGTTGAAAGAAGAGGCAGCATCAAAAGAGGCACAAAATGAGACTAATTAGAAATTAATTTCTTAGTAATAATCAATTTTGTAATTTAATAGATTGTTGTATTTTTGTTGCTTTTTTGTTTTAGTTTCCATTTTTAAATAAAATTTGAAGAAATACTTGAAAAAATGATGTTAAATAGTGGAGAAGTAATTTTACATTTGATATGATATTACACATTCAATCGATGATTTGATATTTTTTTTTTGTTTAGGATGTATATTAGAATAAATTAGATCTTATAAGGGAGAAATTTGATGTTTTTTTTTATTGTAAAGTTATTCAATCGTTGATTTGATAATTTTTTATTGTATTCAAAGAGGTTATAAGGATATTTTAGATATTTTAGTAGTCGTCCTATTTGTTATAGAGTAGATATTAAAAAGGGTTAGATCATAATTGTTTCAATTTTTTGTTAATTCCATTACCCCAATTAGGAGGAACAAAATGTGGGCTTAGGGATGAAAATGTAGTCTCAGGAGGTGATAGAAGTGAAAAAATTCCCTCCCCTTCATTACATTCACTCTTTATTTGAAATTCTGGAGCAAGATAGTCTTTTTCTTCCTCTCTTCTCTCTTTTCCTCTCTTTTTTTGTGCCTTCCGCATCTTTTAACAATGGAAATTAATGAGATAATCAAGAAAATTAATGAGCTGAGGAAATTTTATGTTATAGATCCGTGTTCATAGACAAAACCAACAAAAAAATTTGAGGTCATTGGATTTGAATTAAACGGTTGCAATTAAAGTCATTTGATCAGGTGACATCTTGACATTCCTCCTAGAATCTTGTAAAATAATCAATACAAAAAATAGAGACCTAATACGCACTATCGGCTTATTCATCATCTACCATCGCCAAAATTTCAAAAAAGTATAACAAAAGCATACAAAAGTATATTGATATATAAAAAAGTATAATGAACATATAAAAATATATATTGATATACAAATTGTATTTTTATATATCAATATATCTTTTTATATGTTTTTTATAGAACTATTGAAAAAAATACATTTTGTATATTAATATATATTTTTTTTATGTGTTAATGCTACGTTTTTATATATCAATTCACCTTTTTGTAATTCTGTTATACCTTTTTAAAATTTCAGGCGATGCTGGATGACAGAAAAACCGGTAGTGTGTATTAGATCTCTATTGTTTTTCAGCTTTTCAATATACTATTTATTTTCTATTTGTTGTTTTTACTGTTTTATACATATCTTTATTTTTATGCATTATTTACTTTTTGAAATTTGTATATGCTATTTTTTTACTTTTTAATATACTATTTTTTTCTATATATTATTATTATTTTATTTTTTTGAGAAAATTTAGAGAGACTTTCAAATCCCCCCATCCAAATGCATTTTTCATTTTTTTTTTCTATAGTTTTTACAGCTATTGACTAAAATATTTACCCAATATCTTTTAGTTGGACCATCAAATCGAAAAGTTTGGTAAACAACTTCTACGCAAGGTCAGGAGAGAACGATGGCTAAAATTAGATATTACTCGCAATATAACTCAATACAAATAGAACAGAAAAGAAGGAAATAAATAAGAGTAAGATTTGTATAGGCTTCCTGTGAATCGAGCAGAGGATTGATTGAATACATACAAGGTACGAATGAATTTGATTGCTCCAATTTGAGATATTTCTGCTTTTCTGGTTGAAATTTTATCTTTTTGCGTGCTTTTTGTTAGATTGCAAGGATTTTTTTCAAAAGGTGAAATAGCTATTTCATTCTTATAGTTTCTTATGAAATGGGTATTAATTGTTCTTTCTGAATGATACAGTGTGTGCCAAATTGTTAATATTTAGGCAGTAAGAGGAATTTGTCATTTGAATTGCTTTTTTTTGTTTTTGTAAATTTTTGTATTCGATTCATACATTGGAAAAGTTCCTGATTTTCTTTTCGATTTTGTTTCTTTTACTTGAATTATGAAATGTAATTAACTTAATTCAATTCAATTTAATTCGTAGGTTAATAACAAAAATGGGTGATTCAACTGACAGCAAGAAGCTGATTCAAATTGATGTCAGTTCAGACATTGTTTGTCCATGGTGCTTTGTTGGAAAAGCTTATCTGGACAGAGCAATTTCTAATTCCAAAGACAAGTTTGATTTTGAGGTTCCTTTTTTTTTTTTTCCAAATTTCCATTACTTTTGTTCTTAGGCGAGTTTCCATTTCAAACCCTACGATTTTCTAAATCCTCAAATTAACTTGATTTTCGACACATTTCTCTCATTATCAGTTCGGAGTTTCAAATCTCAAATAGAAAAGTGAGTTCAAATCTCGATTCATGGTTATTAACATACTATATCCCAGTTTTGAAATCCTGACTATTATTTGAGGCCGAATAAGTTGAAAATCAAGTTATTTTGGAGATTTACAAAATCATGAGGGTCATTTGCTTCATTTTTACGTCGTTCTGGCTGATCTAAATTTTTTGATGCCAATGAGTATGAATGATTGAATGGGCAAAATAGACAGTTAGAGTTAAAATATAAAATTAGTATTACAATAGAAATTTAGGGTTAAAATAGAAAGTTAGGGTTAAATTGACATTTATTTACCATTGAAGGTATGCTGGCACCAATGAATCCTACTTTATTTTAATCTTTTGGCACTAGTGAGTATAAATGGCAAAATAGTTTAAAATATTTATACATTAAATTTGACATTTATTTGTCATTGAAGGTACGCTGGCATCCGTTTTTCCTCAATTCATCTGCACCAAAAGAAGGCATAAAAAAGTCCGATTATTTTAGCTCAAAATTTGGAGCTTCACAATTTGAAAAAATGCAATCTCGCATGTCAGAGGTTCAAAAAATAAAATAAATAGAGGAAATTGCAAAAAAGCCCATGTATTATGCGTAAATTGCAAAAGCCCCAACATTATTCAAAATTGCAGAAAAGTCCCTCAGTTTTTCTTGAGAATTCTATTCAGTCCCTCAGTTTATGAAATAATAGTGATTAAGAGAAGTTAATTAATGGTGTTAGATATTAACTAACGGTACTGACTAAAATTTCTGACAGGGGCCTTTTGGCAATTTCCAATAATGTACGGTTTTTTTGCATTTTATGCATAATGTAGGGCCCTTTTTGTAATTTCAATGATGTAGGGTTTTGTTTGCAATTTGTGCATAATGCAGGGGCTTTTTTGCAAATTTCCCAATAAAATATGAAATAAAAATTAAAAAAATTTCTTCTCCAATTGCTTAAAATTTTGTGTTTTTTTATGTTGAAATTTGACAGAAATTTAAGGGAATTGGTTACAATTATGACACTTCTGGTCTCACGTAAGTTTATTTTAAAGTGTAATTGATTACTTACTCTGTAAATAATATTTTTTTTTATTTAATTTTATAATTTTTGGATTATTTATTGCAGGGGAAATTCGATGGACTGTCACAGGCTGATTACTTATGCAAAAAATCAAGGATATGAAAAACAACACGCGTTGGTTGGAGAATTATTTATGAATTATCATGTTGAGGGAAAATATATCGGTGATAAGTAAGTTTATTTTTACTTACTCATTATCAATAGAAATTTCAAATATTTTGATGCATTTGGAGTAAGAAAGGCAAAAGAAAATCTAGAACTCAATTATATTTTTGCCTTTCTGTTTTGAGATAAAATTTTCATTAAAAATCAAAAGTTAATGTTAAATTTAAACATAGAATCATCATACTTGCAACTTGCAGGTTATTTTTAATTAAGGTTATTTCCAAAAATAAATCCTATTTAACCATTTAATCTGCATATTATTTACATCACTAAAATATTAATTTCATTTTGTATAATTTGACCTCAGCAATGTGTATAGAATTTGATTTTATGTGTAGTACAATTATATGCATATAAAATTATTACTGTGAGAATAAAGTTCGTCAATTTAATGAAAGAATATAAAATAGCAAGTCCAAAAAGTCATCATAGGTCCAAATACACAATAATAACAAAATGTTATTCTAAATATTCGTTGGAAAACTTTTTTCTTATATTTTAGCTTTGGTATGAAGATAGGCATGATGATATGTTAATATAATTTATGATAAACACTTGTTTCTTTCAATAAAGTTTGGCACTAGATAAATTCGTACTAGTATTTTTGTTATTATTTTTTCATGATAAAATTATGTCATTATAAGTTAACTTATTAGAAAGTAATTTATTAGAAAGTTCAAATAAAATCTTAAACAATTCGTTACGTTTGACTCATGTCCACTATAATCTATGGTATTAATTTGATAAATTAGAATTTTCAGTAAAAAAAAAAAAATAAGAAGTAAACTTTGCAAACTAAAATAAAAGTACATTTATAATCCGGGATTGTAAAAAATTATAAATATGATCATATATATAGATGTATGCCCCATAAGCTCAATCATATATTATAAAAAACAAAAAATGGATCAGAAAAAGAAAATAAATTCACAAAGTGCTCAATGATTGAAATTTATAATCTTGGATTGTAAAAAAATTACAAATATAACCATATATACGGAGTCACTCCACTTAAAATCATATATCTCTCGATTTTACTTCTGATTTTATTCTTCTATTTGTTTCCTCTCTGTTTACTTCTAATTGTATTGTACTTGCTAAATTAATGATAAAATTAAAGAAGTAACAAAACTATCGTTCCAGTTAGGAAATATCACTGACCTAACAATTGATTTTACCATAAATCTGTCACCTCATAAAAATGCCGAAAAGTAGTTGAAAAATTAATTGAGTATTTCAAATATTAAATAATTTGGACTTCTCTTGATTTCCTTCCATATCTCATTTGCCTATTAAATTTGGAAAATCCTTTGTTCATAATATATCTTTTCCTTGCTACTCATGCTCTAGATTTATAAAGTGCTACATGAACTTGATTCATGTTTCATCGCATTTGCATGAATTTACCAAACCTCATTACAATTTTAGATTTCCATCACACAAATATTGTGGTTATTCAAGTTGTACACACCAATAACATGAATGATAAGTTTTAGGAAAATTTACAAAAAAGCCATTACATTGCGACAAAATTTCAATAAAGTCCATATATTATTGGAAATTGAAAAATACCCCTACATTATTGCCCAAATTACAAAAAGCCCCTAATCCGGTGGAACAAAGCCCATTATTTCAGGAACCACTTTTTCCAAAAATAACAAAGCCCAATTATTTGCAAAAAAGATAGGCGCCTTTTTGTAATTTTGGCAATAATGCAGGGGCTTTTTTGTAATTTCCAATAATGCAAGGTCTTTTCCATTTTTGGCATAATTTAGTGTTTTTTTGCAAATTTCCCTTATTTTGAAATTTTTTTTTCGTGAATAGCATTTAGATGATGCTATAAAAGTCACTTTGTATTTTCATAACGGATCTTGTCGATGATTCAGGTTGCAAATAATTATTTTATTTGAACAATTATTTTTATTTGCTTTTGATTTTAGGCAAGTCCTTCTAGAGGCTTCTAGAAAAATAGGAATCGAAGGAGCAGAAGAACTGCTTGACGATCCCTCAAAAGGGGTCAAAGAGGTACTTATTTATACAAAATCACTTTTTAATTTCATGTTATGTCAGTTATATTTTATATTATATACTATAGAATATGTTGTCAACATTTAATATTTTTTGTTTTTTTATTTGTTCAAGGTTAATGAAGAGCTTGAGAAGTATTCTTCACGCATTTCTGGCGTACCGCATTTTCTGGTAAGATATATTATCATTTAAATTCTTATATTTTTGTCTGAAATTTTTTTTTTTGTTTATTTTTTTTTTTATAATGTGCGACAGATAAATGCAAAGTACCAGATTAGTGGAGGACAACCTCCTGAGATTTTCCAAAGGGCTTTTGAAGCAGCTGCTAATTAATTATGTTATTAAACCAATAATAATATCATACAAATCATTTGAATGTATATATAATAAAGATCTAATATTCAGACTGGCCTTTCAAAATGAAGTACAAAATATATATGTGGAGAAATACTGCTGGAGTTGGGCATTTTATGGACAGGGCTTTAATAATGAAATTGTTTATGTTAAATGATGCTTTTGTCTTGATTCTGAAAACAAATGGGCTTTATTTGTTTTCATTGATCGATATAAAATTGTAATTTATATAAAAGATTATTGTTCTTATTAAAATATTTCATCGCTATAAAATAGTCATGAGTCAAATGATGAAAAAATTATGTTAAATGATATTTCTGTCTTGTTTCAGAAAAGAAATGGGTTTTATTTTTATTTTTTTTTTCATTTCATCAATAGCTATAAAAATGTGATTTCATATAAAAGTTTATTGCTCTTATTGAAATATTTCATGGCTATATATCATCACCACATTTGCATTATCAAACATTTATTTTTGTTATTGTTTTTAAATAGATAATAGGAACCGTTACAACTTAAAATTGGAATAGTCTTATATCCTTGAAATAATTTGTTGTGCATGGGTTGATAGGCGCTTAGTTCTTTTTGATGAGTCGAGGGTGTTTGAAATAAAAAAGTAATAATAATGATTTCGAACTATTGAACTTTGCAAACTCAAGCATAGAATAGTCATATTTGCAAATTCTATTTAATTTAAAGTTTTTCTCCAAAAAATAACTCCAATTTAACTATCATAACTGCATATTGTACATTACTAAAACTTTAATTTCTCCGTCGATGATCTTTATTTCTGTTTACTTCTGATTTAGAATTGTTTATTCAAGTACTTCATTCTTGTGCTGCATTCTGGAAAGCTTTTTTATTTTTCCTTTGATTTTATTCTTCTATTACTTCTTATTTTTAGTGTACCCACTAACGTAGTGAAATCATGAAAAACACCAAACATACTATTCCAATTATAAAATATGTCACAACTCAATAGAATTTGAATAGAAATTTACGAATTCAGAAGAAAAAAGTTGATTCTTAAAACAAATTGATAAATTGGTTGTTACCTTACAAGAAAAGTTAAAAGAGAGAGAAAAATAATGTTCCAATTACAAATCATGACACTCTCCCTATATATAGCAAGTAGCAACCCACTTATTTAATTCACGATTAACATATCTTCTCATGGACGAGTTTGAAATGAATCGTCTTCTCTCTCCATTTTAGCCATTCCTTGACATCTCCAATCATATTCAACCTTCAGCCTCACAATTAGAACTGTTATAGATAATATAATATAATATAATATAATATAATATAATATAATATAATATAATATAATATAATATAATATAGTATAGTATATTATAATATAATATAATATAGTATAGTATAATATAGTATAGTATAATATAATATAATATAATATAATATAATATAATATAATATAATATAATATAATATAATATAATATAATATAATGTTGTGTTATACTATATTAATTATTGTCATGCTAAAAAAGGAAGAAACAAATCCATACGAAATATTTTATTTCTTGGTATAGATAAATACAATCTTCTAGAATAACAATCAATTATGTAGACAGTAAAAAAAAAGAAACAAATCAATTCCAAATATTTTCTTTCTTTCTCCGTTCTCAGAAAGGGGTTTTTCATGGTTTCAAGTACTGGAGATGAAGAGTCACGAGCGAATTAGAAAAAAAAGAAAGAATATAATTAGACCTTAAATTACGATTTCACCATTTTATCATTTATTTTATATAGAAAAAAACATCTACAATACTCCACTTTCTGCCTAATCTTGTCCGTTCATCAGAACTAATATTTTCAATATTGAGTACTGTAGATATACGCTCGCTATAAATATATAGTTGTAGTCATTTTTTTTGGGTTATATATATATAGTTATGTTATTGAGTGGATGAGAAGTTAAATGTAGTGTGGGTTTATATATTTTCTGAGTTACTTCATTTTTCTATTTTCAATGAAAAAGGGCATGCCAAAAAACAAAAGACCACACTTAATGCCCAAAATGATTTGGAGAAAATAAGATAATTGGGCCTAAGGAAGAATAGTCGGTTTTAGATGGTTGTTAAGTGGAAAAATATCATAAATTTTGTAGTATCACGAGAGGTTACCTCGCTCCGCTTTAGATAAATCAATTTATAATTTTGATTAATAAATTTTTTTGAATTATTTTAACAGTAAAGTGATTAATATGTGATCTGTTAAGTTTCATATTTGATTTGCAGCTTTTAGAAACTAATATAATAGTATTTTATCTTACGTACAATATTTTTTCCTTCTAATATTTTTTATGATATTATCCGTATTTTAATTCTTTGTTAATAATAATTTATGTGAAATATTATCTCATCTTTTATTTATTATTTGGAACGACAAAATAAAATATGAAAACAAATGTTGAAAAGTATTTTGTCACAAAAATGAATAAATATATGAAATTTTAAATATAATTCAACTACTTTTTTGACATATATTTTCATAGAGAGTAATGTAGGAATTTCAAAATATATGTTTTTTATAATATTTATAAATATAAGGACTTTCTAATTTTTTTTATACTAATTATTATTTATTTTACTTTATCAGACTTGAATATTTTTTTCTTCATGTTCATGAAATAAAATGTTCTTATCTTCATGAAATAAAATATTGAGCAATCTTAAACCGGTCCACAACTAATTTTTTTTATTAGACTTAGATAGGGATTTTCAAGATCACCACCTCTTGATAGTGGTAAAAGTGGTCAAAACTAATAATATGGTCATTTATATATTTTTTTGGTTTTTTTGGTTTTTATGAACCATCTAATATTTTACAATAATCAAATATAATTAAAATTGCAATCACCATTTAGTTTATAATATCACTTATTTTTAGTATTCATTATCACTAAAAATTGAATATCAATACGCAAACAATGTATAATTTGGGGAACAATTATAATTTCTTATATTTAAGTGGGCCCCCACCATGTTTTTTCTCTTAAAGCTGCGATTTTGTCATATTACATGCTATATGAGAAAATATCTAGTGAGTCATTATAATATCAATATACTTAAAATATTGATTCGCTACATGAAATTTTACATAGTTTTAGCCACATCATTTTACTCAGATTGTTGGTCCTTATTTTTTCTCTTTGATTTTCTGTAAAATTTATCATACAAAGAGGTCCAAACAGGTTTACCAAATATATTCATTAATTAACTCATTTCATCAAACATTGCATAGAAAAGACTACAAAAAATTTAAAAATCTAAACTTAACTATTGCATAAGAAAACCAAAATGATAAAATTTAAAAATCTAGGGGGCTTTGAAAATTATTCAGAAAAGTTTGGAGGAATAAAATTTTCCACAATTCCAATCTTTGTGTCTCAACTTTATTCCTCCCTAGGATGCGTAGGATGTGAACAAAATAACTTTATTCTAATAATAATTTGATCCTCTCTTGGATAAAAATAACTTTATTCCTCTCACTCATAATTAGATTGTAAAAAAAAAAAAAAAAAACTATATTTCTATCACTCATAATTAGTTTGTGTTTACCGGTACCACCTAATAACCAAAAGGTCCAAAATTCGGGCACCTTGGCTTTTCATGGGAAACAATAGTTTCCTTCTACTTAAGAATTGCAGAAATCATCTTTTTCTTCTTTAATTCGGGGGCAATTTATGTTGATCCCTACAAAATTTCAAAATATAATATGGCAAATTTCATGAATATCTCAAAACATAGAGATCATGTTTGTGTATACCCCTACAAAAAAATTCATGTATATCCCTCTCGTTTGTGTATTTGCTTCAGAACATTATGAACGAGTAAGAAATATGAGAAGATGTATTCATGCGGCTGGCAAGTGAAATTACTCTTATCAGGGGGGAGGACGATCCTCATTCAGGCGGTACTGACTGTCCTTCCAACCTATCTAATGCAAGCATCATTACTTTCCAAAGAGATAATAAATCAATTAAATAAGATAATTAGGAGTTTCTTTTTGGAGAGGGGATTAAAGAATGCAAAGGCATTCACTGACTTGTGGCATGGAACAAAATATGCTTGCCAAAGAAATACGGAGGCATAGGCTTACCGAACTTAGAATCGAAAAACATAGTCATTCTATTGAACTCCATTTGGAACTTGAATAAAAATATACTAAATCCTTTGACTCATACACTATATACATCGTATGGCATAACAACAACTGAGCAGCTAATAAGCCTCCCAAAAACGTTGGCGTCTTTCTTTACTGCTGATCTTTCAACTCTAACGAGTATATACTCGATGTGCGTCACACAAGGCAACGCTGGACATGTATGGAGGTGGAAACAATCCGGTGTATTCTCTTCATCATTGACATATAACTTTCTAATAGATCCGGGTCCAGGTATGAGGTGCTATTGGCACAAGAGCCTATGGAAAATAAAAGCACCTCTCAAGGTTAAAATCTTCTAAACAATCTCCAAAGCAAAGGATGTATAGTCCCAAACATCTGTTACTTGTGTCTTGCCAGTGGTGAATCATCAAACCACATCTTCACAAGCTGCAAATTTACAAAGAAGATATGGAATAAATCGAATTAATTCTCATCTTAAACTGAGCTTATTCTCAACGGACGACTTGCTATCTTTTAGGCAATGGAACCGAACAGCGGCATGGGCAACCTTGAAGAAATATTGGGACCAACATTGGCTTGCAGCCATTTGGCAAATTTGGCTCGAATGGAATAGGCGGACCTTTAACGGAACAACACTTGATGAAATCAAGGCTCATCAAAAAACTCTAGAGATCATCGCCCAATGGAAGGACTGTGGTTAGTAAAACCGATTATCAAGTGCTAGACAGAAGAGGAGAGTGCCAAAAAGTCTAGTTCTATTTTTCTTTTTTTTTTGTTTTTTGATTTTTTCTGTTTTGGACGTGATGTAATATATCTTTGTAAATACAACTGCTAATCTTATATAAGTAATGGTAAACGAACGTTTATCGCGCATTTCTCAAGAAAAAAAAGAGAAGATGTATTCATGATTTTATCATGTTTTGTAGGGGTATTTAAAAAAAGTTGGTATTTTTGTTTTCTATCTGTTTTTTCCAGCTAAACTCATTTGGTCCATTTCTGCATAAGCTATTTAATCAGCAAAATAATAGGGAACGAAACGAGCAAAATAACATAAGAAATAATTCATATATAAGAAGTCAGATTTCATCGTTCGGTGTGGCTAATTCATTGAGAACCGGTTCCATCTCACCTCAATATTTTCACGGCGAAAGTTAAGCTTAGCCTCACCTGGAGAAAATATAAATGAAACTGGTCTGTGATGGACAATATTATAAACGCATCCGACCTCTTCGATTTCCATTTGAACCTATTCCACCTAATATTCCCTCTTGATATGGCTTCTTTTTTTAGACAATGAAAGTTGGTTCCTTTTGAATCTTTTCCTTTCCCTTCACAAAACCAATCTCTTTCTCTTTCTCTCTCTACCATTTGATGCTAAACAATTTAAAATCATGAAAGCCCTAAACTCCTGAACCATTTTCTGCAGGAAATCTCGATCTTCGCCTGAGAAAAAGTTTCATGGTTGCATTGACCGGTTTTATCAGATGCTGACATGGATAGGTCATTCTGTCGCCGCAATTTTTTTCGCATCGCTAGAAAAATGTGCATGCATAAATGTTAGCACGTATGATGATGACACGTATGATGATGATCAAGATGAAAGGACCGATGTGCCCTTGATTTTTAGCCATGGAAATGAAGGGCAAGTCAGGAAAAGAAGGAAGGAGGAGAACGGGAAGACGAATTGCTGATTTAAGGAGGATATGTATTATTAAAAAAGGAATTATGGAGGTATTTTGGATTGATTTTTTTTTTTTGTTATGTCTAATATTTGTTGCATGTTTTACTTTTTTCTCTTCTAATATATTATTTTATGTTTAATATTTGTTGCATGGAAGACATGCTTTTTCTTAAGAGATGTATGGGGGGTACATATAAATGGAGTTTTATGATATTTCTTTCTTGATATCATTTTTTCTTTTTTCATAGATAGGTGATTTTGATACTTGGTTATTTTTTTCCTCTTTCTGAATCAGGATGAATGAACATCTTTTCTTCCTGAGAAAATTATCATAGCAGTTTCATGAGAGCAGCAAAAAAAGAAAAACAAGAAAGTAGAACTAAATATCACGGGAATAATTTACAACTGGAATAATATTTGTGTTTTTTTAATGAAAAAAAAAATCAAAGAAACATTTTTTATGAAAACAATAAACCAACCATATTTTGGGGTTTAAGTTAATGAAAAATTAAAATTTATAGGCAAAGTTTCACAATAATAATGTTTTGTTTAATTGCAATATACAATTATCATTTGACCCTTAATTATGTTCTCTCTATGTATAATGGGCCCAATAGGCAATGATACACCTCTCTTTTGCACTGAACATGCTTAATGCTTTTCTCTAAACGAATAAAAGCTATTCACTTTTGTGTACTTTTATATAATTAACTTCTTTCTTAATCAAATAAAGTTCTTTGCAAATTTATATGTTAAAGGCCCTTTACACCATCTTATTAAATAAGTTCTATTGGGAATAATACCCAACTCAAAAACTAACCAGTAACGAACAAATACAAATTTTAAGGTCTGTAGTAATAGTATCATCATACTTTTAAGGGCTGATCGGCAAAAGAAAACAACCACTTTATGCAAAGGCTATACATGAGAATTGCCTTTACGTCCCTTCAGGGGTCCCAGCCACAATTATTTTGACCACTTTTGCTTTCTGCATGCCTTCTTTTCAAGCAAATTGAATATATTAAATAAGGATTAGGTATACTCAAAGAATAATCTACACATTAAATTGTAGGAAATATTAACTTAATATATTGAAGTTTAAAAGTTAATATTATGTTAATTGGTACGGGAACATGTGCATGTTGAAAAAGGTGCTTTTATAATTAATTCTCAATATTGTAACGAAGTGTTCAAAAGATTTGACTGAAAACTCAAGAATTTGCTTAGATTATGAATAAATTTAGAAACCATTTGTCTGTATAAATATGATTACGTTAGAACTTAGAGATGCTAAATATAGAAGAGATAAATATGACTTGTATTGTATCTACAAAAATAAAATATATTCCGAACTTCATATTTTCTTCAATCAAATGCCAAATAGAAAATAAAAGGCATGGAGACTAAGATGGCCAAGAAAAAGAAAGGGAAACAAGGAGAAAAATGAGTAAGTTAAGGGAGCAGGGACCCTGCTTCTAGCAAAGCAGGAAGCATATACTGCTTCGCTAATAACAACCCTTATATCATTGGGCCTGATAATGGCCCATCTAATTTGCCATCATTGTGTTAACAGACAAATAACAGAGTTAATTCAATATTAGAAAGTTCATTAATTTTGGTTTCTATGTGACATCTAAATTACTGACTACAAATAATATTTAAACTACTTATAAAAATTTAGATAATCAGCAAAATAATAAAATAAAATTATTTTATATTTTAATTCAGTTATTTATTTTTAATTTATTATATATACTATTATATAGGATAGAAAAATAATTTCTTATTAGTTATTAGTTATTACTAATAAATTCAAATATAACACAACTCAAAAAAGTCAAATTTAAAATAATCAATAAATGGTTTAATTAAAAATATGCTAGAATTAAGGTATTGGACATTAAAAAAGATTGACATGCTCCTATTATTAGGATGACAGTTTTTTTTTTTAATATTCTTTTCTATTCCTAGATATTATCACATATTAATAAGAAATAAATATTTAGTAAAAAATTATTATTTTCATATTTTCCATGCAAAGAAAGAGCAAATATAAAAATTATGGGCATGTTAATACAACTTACAAGATAATATACTATGAAACAATAATATAAGATGTTATAATCTATTTTAATTAACTTCCTAATATGTAATTAACCCTGTTTAGCTCACGTTAACACATTGATTGCAAGTTAAATGGGCCATCATCAGGCCCAATGATCTAATGGTTGTCATTATCGATGCATTAAGCTTCAAAGCAGGGTCCCCGCTCCCGTAAGTTAATACTTAATAGTAGTAATGGTGAAGATAGAAAAGGGACAAGGAAGTTAATAAATTATATGTTCATCATGATTTAACACAGCCCATAATTCTATTCAAGTCTTAATTCTTCGTCTTTGGTTGGCCTTTGTTTTGAATCCTAATGGAAGGACAAGACCCATAGCATTTAAGGCCCACTATTTGTTTTTGAGTAAGATACAAAGGTTATAGAAGTGCAATTCATGCAAATCGCGGAAATTATATTATATCAGAAAGAAAATAAATTGTTCTGTAGCTTTTAGTCTTTGCTTTAAATTTAATACCGGCTATGATTATGACGTTTCGGTCCCCACTTGCAAAGTATGTGATTTATCTCATGTTTATTTTATATGCAATCAATATTAGATTTATAACTTTTTTTTTGAAGCTTCAGAAGGCGAAATGTCTCGACTGAGATTCTATTAAATAATAAAAAAAGTCTTACCACACATACATATATACATAATAGTTACATCTCACAACACCTAGCAAATAAGAGAGGGAGAAAGGAAAAAACAACACAGACAAGATAGCCACAAGCGGCCGCACAGCTTGTACACAGACAGCCAGAAATCATACGAAGATTTTCTAACATAGTTTTCTCCATTGGCTGGTTTGTTGGGCTTCCTCAGCTAGAATGTTAGTTAAGGATGGCTCCATGTTGGAAAATACCTTACGGTTACGGGTCTTCCATATGAGCCAGCAAGTGCTCAACCATTCTACGTCCCATCTTGACTTGTCTTCCTTGTTCATGCATTTGCCGACTCCATGCCAGAAGGCTTCTACGGATGGGGCGTTAGCTGCATCACGGTTCTTCCTGGTCCATATTCTTGAGGAGAAATTACAATGTAGGAAGAGATGAGTCGTCGATTCGGTCTCTCTGCTTGTACATAGCACACATTCTCCTTGATTTGGTCATCCCCATTTTTGTAAGTTCTCTTGGTTCAAGAGTCTATTTAGCAGCATCAACCACCCAAAGAAACGTATCTTTTTCGGGCACTTAATTTTCCATAATCGAGTGTTGGATTTTGAGGATGAATGTGTAAGGTTTAGTACCTGGTAAGCAGATTTTGTAGAAAATTCGCCTGACACTTTCCATCGCCATACCGGTTGATCCGGTTGAGCCGTCGGATTGATGAGTGCTAGGATCAGAAAGATATCTTGTGCTTCTTTTCGAATGGAATGAATGTTTGAAGAGAGAAGTTCTGGAAATTGATGGCCCCATTTAGCACTTGAGATACCGACTTCGAGTCGTCACGCATGAGGTCATATATGTTTGGAAAAGAGTTTTGGAGAGTGCCATTAAATGCCCACCTGTCTTTCCAGTAGTTCACTCTCTCGCCATTTCCCAAATCATATGAAATGGAGACATTAAAGATTGGCATAAGAAGCTTAAGTTGCTTGAGGAAGAAGGATAAGGATTGGTTGTTGTTAAGTAAATCATTTGGATAATCGTAACCATACAACAATTTCAATGTTTTTGACCATTGACAAGTCGGGTTGGAGGCCCGAAGCCAAAGTTTCACAATATTGAGAATGTCAGTGGGTCTATAGCTCCACTAACTGGCGTATGAGTGAAGACTTGGATGGATTTGATGTGAATTCTATGCATAATCAGCAATTTAATGAAGATGCAATTAATTATGAATCAATAGGCAATCAAAATTTGGATAGTCCCTTGGGTCAAACAGATCCATCCATCGAGAACCATCGCGAAAGTCCTGAACCACGTGCCACATCATCATCGCGAAAGCGTAGATTAGAAGCAACAAGGGGTGAATCTTCCGTAAGTAAAAGAAGAAATTCAAAATTAGTGGAGCAAAATGATATGTTTTGCAAAATGTTCGAACAAAATGCACTGATTCTTGAGCAACAAAATGAGCGCAATGCTCTCATCTCACAATTTGTTGCAACACAACCTAATTTGTCGAATTTGTCATACCCGAACCCGAATCATGTTTGCCAAAAAATTAAGAGCAAATTAGATTCAAATTGCATAACTTTGGCACCAAAGGATTATACAACCCTTGTTGTGATAGTGGGTAATCCATGGGTTCGAGCCGCTTTTATGAGCATGGAAGGCGTTGAATTAAGAGATTGGATTACTAGCGTGCTAATACCTTTCAACAACCAAAATGTCGCTCCCGCTTTTCCTCATGCTCCATCCGTTAACATCCAAGCGCCCCCTGGTTTTCCCAGAAACTTTCCCCACAAATGCCCCAAACTTTTCCCTCGCAAATGCCCCCAGGTTTCACTCCGCAAGTGCCCCCAAATTTCCCATCTGATCCTTCGCAAGGTTTTCCACCGCCTAATATGTATTATAATGATATTACTAACTAGTACGTGTTATATTTGGATTATTTTGTATGGTTAGAAGTAAAATTAGGTTTCTTATATTTTTTGTTAGTATGATAATTAGTAGTATGGTTCTGAGTCAACAAAAGTTAGTAAAATGATAGTGATAATTGTTACATGTGTTATTCTGTGAACTACTGGTTCTATATATGTGTTATTTTTTAGCATACTGATTGATACTATTTTTTGGTTGACTATGTTGGTGTTTATTTTACAAATTGCATGTACTATTTTGTGAACTAGTAGTTTCATGTGTACTGTCTTATGTTGCTAGTATTTATTTTGTTCATTCTATTTGTAATTTTAGAAATATGGATATAGATACTAATTTTATCGACCAACTTTCTGTTGATGAGGAATTTTTTGTACTCGCCATGACGGACGATGATCACATCTATGTTCAACTAAGGAATACAAATATGTTTATGCTTTCATTGATGAGTTCATCACTGCATTGTAAGGAGCCAATAAAACGTAATACTAGACCTTTCAGTGGGTTTCAAATGATTCACGACATTTTGAATGGTCACTCTGAAAGATGTTATGACCAATTTCGAATGAATAGCACAAATTTTCGAACTCTATGTCAGATTATTATGGCAAAAGGAATTGTAAGCACAAATGATGTATCAATCGAAGAACAAGTCAGTATGTTTCTGCATATTCTCGGTCAAGGCTTGTCCATCCGGGCAATAGGCGAGTATTTTCAGCGCTCTGTAGAAACCGTTCATCGAACTTTCAATAATGTTTTGAGGAGTGTTCTTGCAATGCATACTGAGTTTATAAAATTACCTGATGCTAACGAACCTATACATCCTTCTTGTATAGAAGGCACAAGATTTCATCTTTTTATGGTATGAAATTTTTCCTGTTTCATTCATTTTATTTTTTCTTTCTTTGTCTACAAAATTTTTAATTTAATTTTATTTTGTTCAAGAATGCTTTGGGGGCAATTGATGGTACACACATTCCTGCGATTGTTAGAAGTCATAAACAAGATCGATATCGTAACAGAAAAGGATTTGTTTCCCAAAATGTGTTAGCCGCATGTAACTTTGACATGAAGTTCGTTTTTGTTTCTGTTGGTTGGGAGGGATCAGCAGCAGATATGAAGGTTTTACGTTCTGCAATAGAAGTGGGTGGATTTATCGTACCCGCTGGCAGGTATTATACTCCTCGGACATATTAAGAAAAATATCATTATCATTTAGAATCTCAGTTTGACACTTTATGAAATTGTGTATAACACAGCATGCCAGAACAATTAAGCATTGCTTTTTGAACTTGTAAGGTGACATGCATACGAGCACTTTGAATCTTTTTTTTAGTACCCCGAATGTTCTTTCTATTATATTTCGGAGTTGTGCATGACGATGGTTAAATAGATCTTTCGCATTTGGATAGCGGGCGGATCTTTCCGTTCGTTGAAACTGTGCCAAGTGATATTGACGACCCCGATACGGGCAAAGAAACTTGCTAGTGTTTGCATATCCTGAATCAGCAATGTTGACCAAATTGATGGGGATTTGACAGAAGAGGAGACACATGTTGGAGAAGTTCTTCGAAATACTATTACAAATGCTCTGTGGAGTGATTATCATGAGCGTCTTGATCATAGGAATTAGGCTCTGTACTACTGTATTACATGTACTTTATTATGCAATCTTCCTAATTTTTTATTCATAAAAACAGACATATATTATATTTTAGTTAGATCTTATTAAATATAATATTAGTTTATTTTAGTATTTATGTTTATATTTGCATTTGTTTTTTAATAGTCTCATATTTTTTATGTTGGCTGTCAATTAGCATTTATCTAATTAAAGATAGCATGTTAACATTCCACATAACAAGGGCAATTTAGTCATTTGTAAAAAAAAATCATTTTAAATTCAACATTATCCTAATTCTTATTCCTATCATCTTACCAAACACCATTTCAAAATTGAGGTATAAGGAGGCATAACTCCTTACGCCTAGATTAAATTATACTTCTCTTATCCTCCATCCAAACGAAGCCTTTGGGTGACCCTTTCTTTTGGATTGTTTCATCATCTTTTTTATGGGTCTGAAAACTAGAGGTTCCTTCTTTCGAGCAACACAGAGCCCATGCGGTGATTGCATTACCTTGTTTTATTGACTTATAGTGGCTATCTTTGCGCATAGAGAATCCAGTTTTGAATGCATACATATTATAAAATTTAATTGCTTCTTCGGCGCTGTTAAATTCCATCCCAACGGGCGGCTCATCACTTGCCATCTCCACCTCAGACATTTGTTGATTCCAGTCTTCAACCGTTTGATGGTCGGTGTTGTCATTGTTAGAATAGTGATCTTCAACATCAATGGGAAAATTAAATTCATGTTCCTACAAAAGATAAGTTTCATTAATTCATGTTAATAAGTGACTTGCAGGTTGCAACATAATACTAACTAGCTTAACACTTTAATTATCAATTAGAATAAAATATCTCTAAAGAAGACATTCAAGGTAAATTATTAACTTTAACCTACATGATAGAGACATACAATATACCTCTTGTGGGAATGAAAGATTTTCTTGATCCATGATGGTATGCAGTGGAGACTTGACCTGACCGATTGATTTATGGTTGGAGAGTTGACTCGTAGAGAAAATGTTGGTGTTAATATGTCGAAGCTCCCGTTAAAACTGGTTTTGTTACACAAAGATAACTGTCGCACAAAAACTCAAAATCTGAAATTCGTTTGTCTCAAGCGCTTCAAGAAATAAAGATGTCCTTTAGGCTTAATTCGTCCCCTAATTGTGCAAAACGGGTCTTGACGAACTTCCTTCCAGGATATCTCGAGTTATAGTTGACGGCAAGATGCACAACTTGAAGTCAACCCCTTAGAACTAGGGCCGATTCAAAGAAGTCTTGTTCTAGAGTTGTTAATGGAGGAATTTAGATTTGTAGAAGAGAAAAATATGATAAAGATGATTTTTTGGATGATCTTATGTTCTTTCAAACATTGGCCTTATATAGGCTTTAAGGATACATCATCATTAATACATACATGTTGATAAGTTCATGAATTTCAATTCTCAATATGATTTATGGACTCTAACCAATAAATATCACATTGTCTCATGCACATATTTCAATACAATGCATGTATCCAAATGCTCAAGAATAATCTAGAAAAACATGTGTTAAATATCATAATAATTATTCTATTGAATTATTTTCATTCTAGATTATATGTCACATGACTAATCAGTCTTAATTATTTGTGTCCACTTGTGCAACACTTGCAACAAGATATTTTATCATTATTATTTCTCTTCTACTAAATACAAAAACAAATTTATTTTGAAAAACTCCAACAATTCCCCACCTTTTTCGAAATAAACAAAAGTTTTATTATATATATCAAAATAGTTTATTATATTTATACATAAAATTCTCTAGATCATAAATAACTTCCTAACTCTAACTTTCAATGAGGGTATCTTCCGATTTGAACCGTTCATCTAGTAGAGACTCATCAAAGTTACCCATATTTGTACAGTAGACCAAGCTTTGAACTGATGAACATCTTCGGATAACCGGACTCGTCTTTACATTAGAGTTAATTGACTCAACCAAAGTTCATACTTAATGACGCCTTTGAATGGCCATGGGCATATATCATGTTTCATGAATGCTATCAGAACCCAAGCCCTTAGGTTCCTAGAAGCGGCCTCACTTCCATTCATCTAGGTAAACTCTATCAAGAATGTCCCCACTTTAGACATTCCAACCGACATCGGTTAATAGGTCTATTGAGAGCTTAGCTCATCCTACCGTTTACTCGTGGGACCAAAATACTCTTTAAAACCTTGGGATGAAAGAATCATAACGATTCTTAGTCGAGTATTTGCAATCGTTCTTCTAACGGAATCAATCATTGAACCACAAGATCCGATGCACCCTCAGACGTTGGGTCGAAGTCCCGTTATTGACGATTTAACGTATTGGGCATTAATCCCATCCCTAGTGACGTCTTATTAATCAAAACTCTCGTAAGAGGCTTTGTCAACGGATCCGCTAAATTGTCACTCGAACGTACATAGTCAATAGTAATTACCCCACCAGTAATCAAATGACGTACCGTACTATGTCTACGGCCAATATGCCGAGACTTGCCATTATATACTTCATTATACGCCCGTGCAAGGGTCGCTTGACTATCACAATGGATAGCAATCGGAGGAATTGGTCTTGACCATAACAGTATATGATACATCATATCCCTTAACCATTCCGCTTCTCTACTTGCCGTTTCTAAGGCAATAAATTCTGCACTCATTGTGGAATCCGCAATACAAGTTTGCTTCTTTGATTTCCACGAAATAGCCCCACCGGCTAACGTAAATATATATCCGCTTGTAGAAGCGTGATCTTCACTATTATTTATCCAACTTGCATCCGCAAATCCCTCTAATACTGAAGGTTCACCATAATATGTAATACCATAATTACTTGTGCATTTCAAATACGAAGTAATCTATGTATTGCATTCCAATGCATTTCACTTGGATTACTTATATATTGACTTAACTTTAAGATCGCATATGCTATGTCTGGTCTCGTACATGTCATAGCATACATCAAGCATCCAATCACTTGTGAATATTTCAATTGATTTATCGTTCTACCTTTATTAGGTAATAAATTAATAGCCATATCAAAAGGTGTTGTAATAGGAGTGCTATTATGACAATCAAATTTGTCAATCACGTTTTTAACATAATGTTCTTGAGATAGAGTTAAACTATTCTCTTCTAATACCAAGAATTACATCCGCCTCTCCCATGTCTTTCATGTCAAATTGACTAGATAAGAAACTTTTAGTTTCATTCACTATTTCTATATCATTTCCAAATATCAACATGTCATCTACATATAAACATATGATGACTCCTCTTCCATTAATGGATTTACTATAAACACATTTATCACATTCATTAATGATGTAACCATTAATTATCAAAACTTGGTCAAACTTTTTATGTCATTGTTTTGGCGCTTGCTTTAATCCGTACAAGGATTTAACTAGTCTACAAACTTTCTTTTCATGACCTGGCACGTTGATGGACATACCAAATACTCCCAAAAATCCTCAAGTGATTAAGAGAAATCTTTTTACCTTTCCATTTCTCTTCTGGCAGCTCGAGATTAAGCGGTTTCATTGGGGTACGGTTTATAAGATATGAGGTAGTGTTAACCGTATCTACCCATAACATCTTCGATAGTTCTGCGTTCAGTTTCATTGCCCTCACCCGTTCATTCAAAGTCCAATCATTCAATTGGCAACTCCATTTTATTGAAGTCGATTCGGAACTGTCCGAATTTTCTTGATCTCGTGGTCCGCACAAAATGCTTTGAACTCGGCATTGTCTTACTTCCTCCATTGTCCGACTTTAGATTAGTTTCAAGCCGGTTCCAGTTCGACTTCCGTCTTCCATCTTTTGAACACATTAAACACATTAGACTTGTGCTTAATAAAATAGACTCATACCTTTCTAGTGGAATCGTCGATGAAGGTAACGTAGTAGCGTCAGCCACCGAGAGATTGGACTGAAGTCGGTTTTCACATTGTTGTGAACCGTGTCTAACTCCCCCGTCTTAAGTTCTCGTCCGGCCTTTGAAAAACTAACCCGTTTTTGCTTGCCGAGCACGCAGTTTCACAAATATAGGTTTGTACCGATTTTAGTTTGGGTAACAAACCCTTTGAAGAAGCATTTATAGTCCTTTGTGACTGATACTAAGACAATTATGACACAACATCGGGTCAGTTGTCACTCTTGGAACTGCCAATAAATCTCCTTTATTGTCCGTCAGATAAAGAGTTCCCATTTTTGTACCCTTCGCCATAACCATTAAACCCTTTACAATCTTTCATAACCTGTTCCCAAACATGATTTTGTATCCCTCACTATCCATCTGCCCAATGGAGATCAAGTTCTTCTTTAAACTCAGAATATACCCAACTCCCTGCAAAGTCCATCTAAACGCATTGCTCGATTTTATTTGGACATCGCTCACCCGATATGCATAGCGGTTTACCATCCGCTAAGTAAATCTTTCCGAATTCTCCATATTTAAAATTTAAAAGCTTATCTTTCTATGAGGTACAGTGGAAAGATGCGCCTGAATCCAGAACCCATGAATCGATAGGGCTATTGATGCTTAGAACGAGTGTTTCGGCATTTGCGGAACTTGTTTCCGCCATTTTCTCCTTTTTCGGACATCTGGAGTCCCGTTCCATGTGGCCCTTTCTTCCCCTATTCCAACACTCCAACTCGTCACGCCGCCTTGACTTGTTGCGACCTCTCGACGTAGATCGTCTGTAGTTGTTATTTCTCTGACCTCCACGACCCCGACTCTCTACATTTAAGGCTGAACTCGTCGAACCTGAGACTTCGCTCCACTCCGTTCGCCGAATATCCTCTTTCGGAATGCAATCTCGTACCTCCTCAAAAGTCAGATCCTCATTGCCATTGATAACGTCTATCGTCGTCGCATAGCTTTCCGGTAATGATGACAATAACAAAAGAGCCTTCGTCTCTTCACCCAGGTTAAGTTTAAATGAGTCTAGTTGATTTTAAATAACCTGAAAACAATTCAGATGCTCGGCCACAGATCCGCCTTCCGCCATCTTCAGGTAGAAAAGGCGGTCATCAAGTGCAGCTTATTTAACAAACAAGGATTCTCGTACATATTGGATCACGCCTTCATGATTCCAAAGGCCGTCCTCTCTTTCGTCACGTTGAACACCACATTCTTGGTTAGCGACAGTCTATGTTGAACGGATACGAAAACGGGTATCGTATCCGATACGATACGGATACGGCGATACGGCAATTTATATTATTATTCATTAACTATATTTTATATATTTAATTAATTTATATATATTTAGATATTATATTTTGATGTAGGAGATACTAAAAACTTGTTATTATAGAAATATCTTGATGGAGAATATTTGTTTGTTATAGTTAATTAAATAATTAGATGTCTTCATCTTATTTTATTGATTTTATATATGTAATCATATATTTTAAGAGTAAATATTCTTACGTTAGAAGTATACGATACAGATACGGAAATTATCTGTGAAATATCCGGTATTATTTTGGAATAATATATTATGATACGCCACGTGGCGTGTCCGATACGGTATCCCAGTATCCGATACGATACGGCTGAATTTTTGAAGTATCCGCATAACATAGGCGACAATTGAATGTAACTTAGCGCTTTGCAGTTCATCTTCTTCCATGCGTCGTCGGTGGTCTTTTTTGTCTTTGTTAGGAACCGAGATACAACAATAAATAAAGAAAGCGAAATGCATGAACACAAAGATTTAACGTGAAAACCTTACGAGGATAAAACCACGGCCGCCGGCACTTAAGCGTTTTCTTTATATTTGGAGGAAAGAGAAATACAATACAATTATTTGTAGTTGTTAGAATGAATAAAACTTTATCGCTACCCTCTATTTATAGTGATAGTCATACCTAATACAAGAAAATAACCCAAAGAATTATTGCCCCAATTAACACCTAATACATAAAAATATAAACATAAAGAAACTAACATATTTTCAATTTCAATTGTCACTTGTGAAAATAACTCATGACAAACAATTATGAAAAACTTTCTTATTTCTTGTAAGGTAGGACAATCCATTAAGATTATAAATCCTATATTGGTTGCCCATAACCAACATAAATCTCATATTTTGCAAGTGGAAATGATAACATGACAATCGTCCTCCCCATCAGCCATCAAGGCAGTCGTTCTCTTTGGTTGCCATCGTGTTAGCCACAGGCAACATCACAAATGACATTTTCTTAAACATCACTCTGAGTTACTTTGATATACCACTTATTACATTCCAAATGAATGTCTAAACGCAAAATACTACTCTATAAGATGAGGAAATCTATTTAGGTTATAAATCTAATATTTTTTTTAGCGCATACCTTACAAGCTCGTGGCTTTCCTCAAAGATGGATAATGTGGATTAAAAGTCTATTTGGCTCTTCATCCTCATTTCTCAAAGTCAACGGCTATGAAAGTATTCCCTTCTATCATAGAAAAGGGCTTCGACACCCGTTGTCGCCTATGCTATTCAACATAGCGGACGATGTGTTACAAACCTTTTGTACAAACTTAATCAACATTATCGCATCCCTCCTCTTCTATTTCAATTTGCGGGTGACACAACCATCATCTCCGAGGCCAATCCAGGAACTTGAGAATTCTCAAAGAGACTCTTGATAATTTCTCTTCTATCTCGGGATTGCAAATAAATTGGCCAAAAAACATCTTGTACAACCATAGCCATCCCGCAAGAACTAAGTGAACTAATCCCGCAAATCTTCACATGTCAAGTAGACAATTTTCCCTTCCAATTCCTCGGCCTCCCACTTACTACCAAAAAGCCGACTAAATCCACATTAACGCCCATACTAGAAAAGGTCCAAAAAAGACTTTCGAAATGGAAAGGTAAAATACTATCGTTAGGAGGTAGATTAACGCTAGTGAAAACGGTGTTATTACCGGTGATAACCTACGAGATGCAAGTATTCAAGTTCCCGCAATGGCTTATAAATGAGATAAACAAAATGGTGAGAGCATTCTTGTGGAGAGGACATAAGAAATGTCTTGGCGGACATTGTTTTATTAATTGGGAGATAATGTGCTTGCCAAAGGAAAATGGCGGGACGGGTATAATTTCAATTCAAAAACAAAATAATTTGTTACTGGTTTTAGGTCGAACAAAGTCGGAAAATAATTCGGTCCAGAGATGCAACATTTAACGAAAATGAACTCTATAAGGATATGTTTGGGTCAAATAGGAAATCTAAATCTAAGGGTAGAGTCAACCAAAACTCCGTCGTGGGATAAGTCTTAAGAGAGTCTGAGGTCGTCGAATTTTCATTCGGGGAATTGACTGAGAATGAAAATGAAACCCTTGCTGAAACTATATCGGACCAAAATCTAGAAATTCCGATTGTAAGATGATCAAACTAGACTATCAAACCCACAAGCCATTATTCACCATCAATTAACTACCTGTGTTAACTGATGCTGGTGAACATGATGACTACCATGAGGCAATAGAGACGGGAGATTCAGTCAAATGAGAGCGTGCAATGGAGCAACAAAAATTAAAAATAAAGGCCTCACAAGAGAACAAATCCTAGACTCTTTAACACTGGAGCATCTCAAAAGAAATCCACTAAAACTTGAAAAACTAAATGCTATTAGATTATCTATGGGCCTGCAGCCCATAGAGCACAAAGAAAATAAGACAAAAAATAACAATTTAGATAGCAATATAAGGCCGATGGACAGGCCCAAAATCACTACTTCAGACAATGTTGAGGTCAGGAAAAAGAACAAAGCAAAAAAGAAAATTATTGGGTCATTGTCTCTTAAACATAATCACTCTGATACTAATCCATGTTTAACAAATGTATGTGCTTTCATTACAGCAAAAAGTAGAGGAGATGATGACTTGAAATTTGATTTTGAGAGTAATGACCTTGATAAGGTGGATTACGAGGAGGAAAATAATAACTACTTTTCAGCCAAGGGCTAAGTAGTAGTAGAATTTGAAATATTTTGTTGTAATGTCACGAAACCTATTTAATTTTCTTTCGCTTTTATTTTGAAATGTACGAGGCTTAGGCAACCCGAATAAATGTATGGTTGTCAAAGAGTCGGTACGTAATGCTAAGTGTAACTTAGTTTGTATGTAAGAGACCAAGTGGGCCTCTCCTATTTATTTTGATATGAAACGTGTATGCCCTTCTTATTTTCAAAATGTATTGTTTAAAAATTCAAATGGCTCAAGAGGAGGCCTTCTTGTAGCTTGGACAAATGAGTTTAATTTAGTAAACTCAAACATAGGCAACTTCTCCTTCTCCCTCTCCCTCACACTCACTCTCGCAAACAGGTTCACATTTTTTCTCACAAATGTGTACGGCCCAACAGATGATTCTCTTAAAGACAACTTTCTTAATGAACTAACCTCTCTAAGCATGGAAACTGTTCTCCCATGGATAATAGTGGGCGATTTCAATCTAGTGAGATCCCCATCCGAAACAACAAGTTCGAGAAACCACTCCCTTACATACGAATTTAATCACTTCATAAATGAAAAACAGCTCATGGAAATTCCTCTCCCTTCAAGGAGATTTACTTGGTCAAACAAGCAACCAACTCCTACTCTTTCTACTCTTTCTAAGCTCGATAGAGCACTAATCTCCCACCATTTCTTAACTCTCAATGTACTAGCATCCCTCTCAGATCTCCCCACCACCACTTCTGACCACTCCCCACTCAAACTTATTTTTGAAAAGCCTCCCAACACTGTCACACGAACTTACCTCCCTCTGAAGTTTGAAAGATTTTGGCTCATGAATAATGAGGCCTCAGAATTATTTAAAACAACTTGGCAGGGAGTAAGAACCACTAACAATGCAGCTCATAACTTCCTGAATAAACTAAAGGTTACAAGGAAGAAACTATGCAAGTGGGCAAAAGATTACACAACAAACTTTAATGTAAATCTAAAAAATGCGAAAATGTTGCTTCAAACTCTAGATAAACTTGAGGAAGAAAGAAGCCTCACAAGGGAAGAAAATGAACTCAGAATTGCCCTAAGAATTGAGATCCATACAAAAGCTGAACAACAAGAGTCAAAATGGCAGCAACGTACTTCGTGTACATGGTTGAAACTGGGCGACCAAAACACGGCATGCTTCCATGCGGTAACCTCAGCCAAAAGGCAAAGAAACTTTATCTCTTCCATCCAGTCAAATGGACAAACAATAACAGAAACAAACGAAATCTCTCAAGTGTTCTACCTCTTCTATAAAAATTCCATGGGAAGCCAACACTCTAACACTTCACCCTGCGATATTCATCACCTCATAGGGCGGCCTAACCATGGTCAAGATTTAACTACTCTGGATGAGCCGTTTCTAGAAGAGGAAATCCATAAGGTCATCCAAAGCCTACAAAAGGGTAAATCGGCAGGTCCAGATGGACTCACGGCCGAATACCTAGTCACGATGTGGCAAGAAATGAGGCCTGACATTATGAAAATGATAGAGGAATTCTACTCAAATCGACTAGATCTGAGGAGACTCAACCAAGCTACAATTACACTAGTGCTTAAGAAGACGGGACCGTCTACCCCGGAAGACTTTAGACCCTTAGTGTAATCTCATCTTCGATCAAAATACTGACTAAGTGCATGGCTAACAGATTGCAACCGTACTTAAATGGGTTAATACATATTAACCAAACGGCATTTATTAAGAAAAGATCAATTAGTGAGAGCTTCGTGATCTCTAGAGAACTATTACACTTCTATCACAAAAAGAAGGTACCGGCAATAATGCTAAAGATTGATTTTAAGAAGGCTTTTGACAATCTCTCATGGGACTTCATTTTGAAACTCCTACAAGCTAAAGGCTTCCCATCGTGATGGATCCAATGGATCAAAAATCTCCTAGTTTCATCCAGTTCTTCTATTAAAGTAAATGGAACGACAACACCATTCTTCTTCCATAAAAAAGGCTTGAGACAAGGGGACCCGCTCTCTCCTATGTTATTCAATCTAGCAACGGATACTCTTCAAGGTATAATAAGGAAAATGAACCCATACTTAGAGAAGATCCTAAACCTAGATACTCAAGTCTTACAATTTGCGGATGATACAGTCCTATTCTTTGAGGCTCATGCTGACAATATAAGAGTTATTGCGAAGGCTCTCCAACTTTTCTCGGAAATAACGGGACTAGAAATAAATTGGGGGAAAAGCACATTCCGTCAAAATTACATCAAGGGATTGAGGAAATTCTAGGATGTCAAAAACAAGTGCTACCAATTAAATATCTGGGCCTCCCTCTTTCTAGAACTAAGCCAAAGAAAATTTCATACCTCCCCCTCATAAAAAAGATTCAAGAGAAGATAGCATCCTGAAAAGGAAAGCTGCTATCCTTCGGAGGGAGACTAACCCTCATTAACGCAACCCTAAATGCACTACCTATCTATGCAATGCAAGTGTTGAAAATACCGTAAGGAGTAATAAAAAATATTGATAGGCTAATAGGGGAATTTTTGTGCCAAGGAGAAGAAACTTGTGAACCCGGGAAATGTCTTATGAATTGGGAAAAGATACGTCTACACAAAAGTAACGGAGGACTGGGAGTCATACATCTTGAAAGGTAGAAACCACTCTCTACTACAAAAATTCCTTTGGAAACTAGACAATGATGAAGAGAGCCTGTGGTCTAAGTACATGGAGACTCTTTACGGGATAAGGTCATCTGAGGACCTATTGGGTTTTAACACGCAAATGATGTCATTCTTCTTAAAAGACCTAGTCTCTATAGCCCTAGCCTACCAAATCTCAATAAATAGGCAACCGGGCCAGAAGCATGCCACTTGGAGGTGGGAAAATTCAGGGCAATACATGGCTAGATCTGCGTACAACCTACTGAGAAACCCCGGGATCAAAAATTCATGGCAGAAGATGCTATGGAAAATAAAGGCGCCGGCAAGAATCAAGTTCTTCTTATGGCTCACATTCCACCGAAGGATTAATACAGCCGACCTCTTAGCTAGAAAGGGATGGCCACACATCTCAGTATGTTGCTTATGTTACAGGGAACAAGAGGATAGAGATCATCTTTTACTGCATTGTTCCTACACCAAAGCAACATGGAGACAAGTAGAGAGGAAAACATCGGCAGCGATTCATTTTTTCCCAAATGGCAACATCATAAACTCTTGGACAACTAATAGGAAGTGAATGTCGAAAGAAGTAAGGAAAAAATGGGAAAGTGTTTGGGCAGCTACAAATTGGATGATCTGGAAAGAAAGAAACGCAAGGATCTTCAATAACATCCACAAAACCCCGGAATGGACAGCAACTAATGCAGCGGAAGAAGCTAGTACATGGATTAAGTATTGTTAGGTACTATCATTTTGTCTAGGAATGCTTAATTAGAATGAAAGGTAGCTAACTCTTCAAGAGATAGCAACAAATCATATAACAAAATTTCATTTAATGAAATCACGAGGGACTGCAACTTGCAATCCTCTCAATTCAAAAAAAAAAAAAAAATACTCAACTGTGCAATTTAGCCTAAGTATATAAATTAGAGAGAATAATTAAATAGCATTTGTCCAGAAACCAGACCAATCCTGCATTTATATATAAAATAAATATCACAAAAATAAATATATATGAATATTAATTGTCAGAAATAAATATATATGAATATTAATTGTCAGAAAGACATTTCGCCTCCCGAAGCTTCAAAAAAAAAATTAATTGTCAGAAAGAAATTTCACAAAAATAAATGTTATTGGAACGATCAGTGCTGACTATTACAAGATCGACACAAATAGTACTGACCGCTGCAATCTTAAAAAGAGTATTTTAAATAATCAAGAGTAATTCATATTTTCCAAACAGAATAAAAAATATAGTCATATGCACGCATCAGTTTAAACAGAAATCCCTTTTTAAGGAAAAAAAAATATCTCATTTATAAAAACCATAGCAGTTACAACAATCAAAAGCAAGAATTTCAAATTATACAAATCAATAGATTTCTTGCAATAAAATCTTCAGATAAACTATGTACATTTGACATATTGCCAAAATTCTCTTTCTTCCCTCTTTACACTTTTCCGTGTGAATTTTTCCCTTTTTGACAAAAGTTAGAACAAAAATAGTTCGAAAGAGACCAATTTCTTGAAGATGACAAAAATCATACATGACAGCATAATCGACAGAGGGACCACATCTGACCACATAAACATCTTAATAATCACATAATTTCCTCTAACTGGCTTTAACATTGCCAACATCCCAACTACTGCGAGAAGGCTCCAATACAGGCACGTAATAACCATACTGACAATATAAATTGCCTTTAGGTGAAAATGACTTGTCGGGCAGCACAAACACAGCGACTATCGCTGAATAAATGCATGTTGCTGACAATTTTAGGACCTTTTGCATACTCTTTAGCCCCTTTTGTTCGGCCTGTGAAAGGCTGTTATTACCTTCATTGTCTTTACTACTTTTTGCGGGGAGAATGACATTATGATTCACGTTTGGGTCCACAGAATGGTTGCTCTCCATTTGATTCATGTTCGGAACTGTAGTGAGGTGGATTTATTGATTAAATAATAGATGCACTCGCGTCAAGCAAGATTTTCAGACTAATTATTTTCATATTTTGAAATAGAAAGTGACATGAGAGAAGGCGTAAAAAGGGTGATTTTAGAAGCAACGCGCCGGCGACTCTACCCAACAAATCAACGTCCGGGGAGCCACAGAAACAGGACGCATCCGCAAAAGACCTCACATCCACTCCAGCTCGTCAGATCTACTAGAGATCTCCGCCGTTCAACAATTAATGATGGAGAGAGAAGGAGCACTAACTTCAAACCGATTGAAATTAAGGAGCAGAGAAAAGGATCGAGGGTATTTACTACCGACATTGAAGGTTGGACTACTGTTACAAGGAGAAATAAAGACCGGATCTACTCTCACAAAAAAGGGGGGGTGCAACGAATTCAATTCAAAAAAGATGTTACAAATGCTTGTCTCATCAACACTTGAGAGCAGCTTGTACGGAGGATCTGCGTTGTGCTTATTGCTTTGGATTAGCACATTCAAAGCACAACTGTCCCAAATTGAAGGCAAAGATTCAGCATAATTACAAACACAGAGCAAATCTTTTCACAAAAGAAAAGAAATTGAAAGATAATTCAAATCCAATTAATCTGATGGGAAAGGAGAGGGTGAGATCAAATCAGCCATACTCAATGCAGCAAGCTTCTGGCCTCTATAAGAATGCCTTACTGAAAGATTCAAAAACTCATCCTTCAAACTCACCTTCTCCTAAACACAAAGAACAAATAGTTGATCAGCTAAGAGCAGTTTGACCTCAAAAACCTCACTGTCTACATAACAGAAAGTGGAGCTCTACCACACCACCTTCAATTCCTATATAGGGCAGCCTACATTACTATCATCCATGGTGCCATTATTGATGATTTCATCTCTAGAATCAAAATCTCACTAATTGAGGCTTATGGGAGAAATGAAGAGGACTACCAAATTCACCCTGCCTCGGCGCCAGCCAGTTTCATGCTCATGTGCCGAACGCAACATATTCGGGACTACATAGCTCAGGTGGATGACTACTTGTTGGACGACAACACGACATTAATGTTCGAGCCTTGGAATTTGTTGGGCTTCTGCAAAGTGAACAAACCGCTTCAGATGCTATCTGCGACTCAGTTGGCCATTCCATCACATGTGGAACAGGACTGACCTTATATTATACTATATTATATTATTTTATAATATTATATTATACTACAGTATATTATACTATATTATATTACATTATACTATATTATATCATACTATACTATATTTTATTATACTATATTATATTACATAATACTATATTACATAGTGCTATATTATATCTTTCTGAATCAGGATGAATTAACATCTTTGCACGGTCAAAGAAAAGAAACATTTGGTGGGACCCACACTTAATTCTGGGATTTTTTCTTTTCAAAGTAAAACTTTTTTGAATAAAAATTAATCATATGACAATATTTTGCAAATAATTGAGTATCTAGCACTTCCGCCAAAGGGTCTGGCAGAACTGAAGTAGTTCCGCCAGAGGGTCTGGCGGAACTAGTGATTTTTCTTTTTGTTGATCCCGGCCATTTGGAACCCTTAAACATGCTTAATTAAGAAAAAAAGTTAGTTCCGCCATAGGGTCTGGCGGAACTAGGTAAAATTTATTTTTTCAGATTAAACTCGTAATTTAGAAGGCCAATTAGCTCAAAAAATTATGAATTCAGAAGTTCTGCCAAACCCTCTGGTGGGCGGAACTGGCTATTTCATATTTTTTTGCCTCTAAACAACCATGAAAATTTAGCAAAAAAAAAAAAAAAAAATACTGTTCATAGTTCCGCCAGACCCTCTATCGGAATAGTGATTTTTTTTTTTTGTGCTAAATTTTCATGGTTGTTTAGAGGCAAAAAAATATATAAAAATAGCTAGTTCCGCCAGAGGTTCTGGCGGAACTGCTGAATTCATAATTTTTTGAGCTAATTGGCTTTCTAAATTAATAGTTTAACCTGAAAAAATAAATTTTACCTAGTTCCGCCAAACTCTATGGCGGAACTAACATTTGTTCTTAATTAAGCATGTTTATGGGTGCTAAATGGCTGGGATCAACAAAAAAAAAATCACTAGTTCCTCCAGACCCTCTGGCGGAACTACTTCAGTTCCGCGGAACTGCTATATGCTGAAATATTTCAAAAAAAATGCCATCTGATTAATTATTTTTCAAAAAAGTGCTATTTTGCATAAAAATTCTAATTCTGCTGTTTCAAATACCGGAAGTGTGATTTTTGATATTATGTTTATAATTTGTTATTTGTGGTATTATAAAACTTAACATGTGTAAAAGTAGAAAAATACCGATAACTCTCACTTGTTTATGGACCCATAAATATATTTATTATGTGGGGCTCATAATTCATTGAGAGGGGTTGTGAAAATGGATGTGAATTTGTCTGTGAGAGTGGATTTATTCTTAAAAATCAAAGTGGATGGATATTTTTCCTAACATGACAAAATCTTAAAGAATCTTAAAATATAATGGTACAAGAAAAAATTTTGCATTAATCTTGCACATCATAATAAAGAAATAACTAACTAATAGGCAATTTGTTACCACTAGTAATTAACATAATTTTAAACATTATATAAAATACAAAATAAGCAGTGAGCACACATGACAAAAAATAAAATCTTTGATAAAATTATAAAATTTGTTAAGACTACTAAATCATAGCATAAACATGATAACAAAATATTTAATTCCTCCTATTAAAGCTCAAATAAAGTCTAATAAAAAAGCAAATAAAAAGTCTAATATTATTTTGTCTTATTTCGGTAACTTGCAACCATTATAATTACAATGAAAACATAGATGCTCTAAAAAATAATTCATGTAAAATTTTATTAAAATACCTTATTACTCTTCTTGCAAGATATTCCCAAATATCATTTTTTTTAATATTTCAATATTATCCAATTTATTTTTACATTGGGTGATGCTATATTGAGAGCTGCATTTGCTGCGTTGAGAGCGTTTCAAATTTTTATCCAGCAAATACTCATTTACCCTTAGTAATGATGCATAATTTATCTTGTCATATTAATTTTTCTTTCTCCATAATATCTATTAAGATTTAATTATATGACAAAATTAGAAAAAAGAATATAGTAGAAATATTCTTCTCTACGAAATATATCACAAACTTGGCACCAAAATTCTAAAAATTACCTTTTATATTGTTTCTAGATCCATGTCATATTAAATTCTCAAAAATCTTCTCTTTAATTACCATATACAAGTCATTAATAAGAAATGTTGATTTTCTTTATTGGATGGAATGGTATTAAGATCACAGTTTATCATAAATTTGAATTTGGGGACTATTAATGTGTTGGATGGAGAATCCTCTAACACATGTTGAACCATACCCAATCTAAAAAAAAAAAATTGTATTAAATAAAAATGATTTTGGTTAATATAGTATGATATAATTTAGTATAATGTAAAATAGTATAGTATGATATAATGTAGTATAATGTAAATAATATAGTGTAATATACTAATATTGTATAATCTAATATAATATAGTTTAATATAATATATTAAAACATAATATGATATAACATAGTATAACGTAATATTATATAGTATGATGTAGTATAATATAATGTAAAATAGTATAATGTAGTATAATATAATATAGTACAATGTAATATAATAAAATTTAATATAATAAAATATGATTATAATATAGTATAATGTAATATAATATAATATAATATAATATATTATAATACAATATAGTGTAATATATTATAGTATGATGTAATATAGTATAATGTAATATAGTATGATATAATCTAATGTACGATAGCAACATGTATACTATGGTGCAATATAGTAAAATATACTATAATATAATATAGTATATTGTAATATAATATAATATAATATAATATAGTATAATATAATATCATATAGTATAATGAAATATAGTATAGTATGATATAATATAGTATAATATAATATAATATAGTATAATATAGTATAATGTAATATAGTAAAATATGATATAATCAAAATATCAAAATCAGATATCTATGGAAAAAAAAATCATAAAACTCCATTTATGTACCCCCATACATCTTAAGAAAAAGCATGTCTTCCATGCAACAACTCCACGTTTGTGTATTTGCTTCAGAACATTATGAATAAGTAAGAAAGATGAGAAGATGTATTCATGATTTTATCATGTTTTGTAGGGTTTTTTTTAAAAAAGTTGGTATTTTTATTTTCTATCTGTTTTTTTCAACTAAACTCATTTGGTCCATTTTTGGATAAGCTATTTAATTAGCAAAATAATAGGCAATGAAACGAGCAAAATAATATAATAATTGATTCATATATGAGAAGTGAGATTTCATCGTTCGGTGTGGCTTCATTGAGAACCTGTTCCAAGGTTCTTTTTGTAATTTCATCCCAACTTTTGGTGGTAGTCTTCATATTTGAAAACTCATGCAAGATGGTTTTTGAGGCAATAATATTTGTTTTTATCATGCATCCTTTTGATGTGGGCGACCGATGTGTTGTTGATGGCGTGCAGGTAATCAATTCAAATTTCAAAAAAATTAAAATAATAAAAGGGGGAATTTCACATTTACCCTTTCAAAACTTCAAAATATCATATTTACTCTAGAAATGTAAATATCAAATTTATCTTTTTAAAATTTAAAAGATATCTTATTTGACCCCTTTAAAAATATAAATATCAAATTTATCCTTCCATAATCCAAAATATATTGTATTTATGTTTGCCCTTTAAAATTCTTGTCCGTAAAAAGATTTAAAAGAGTGAATATGATATATGTATTTGGAAGGATAAAGTTGACATTTGCACTTTTATAAAGGTAAATATGATACATTTTGGATAATTTTGGTTTATTTTTCTTGCATATCTTTGATAATTTCGGTTATTATCACAGATGGTGGTTGAGGAAATGGATATTTTGACGACGGTTTTTCAACGATACGACAATGAAAAGATATATTATCCAAATTCAGTCCTGGCCGTGAAGCCGATCAGCAATTATTACCAAAGCCCTAATATGACTGACAAGATCGAATTCGTCATTGCCATGTCTACATCGGTGGAGAGCATCGGCTTGCTAAAAACCAAAATAAAAGAGTATGTTGTACTGATATTAAATTATTTTAACTGTACTGTTGACCTAAATTTAGAGGTAGAAATAGAGAATTACCACCCAATTTCTCAAAGCGGAGTTCTTAATTTTTCCGGTCTCAGGGGTGCCTTCAAACAACGGCATAATAATATCAATCTCTTCTCTGGTCAAAAACCTCAATAAATCACGCACCTCTATATATACCTTCAACCAACAAAATAAGAAAAATAATTAACAAAAAAATTACAAACAAATACAACAAAAAAAGAAACTAATCTCTTACTTGTGCCATGGCTTAGCAACATTTTTAAAAATTCGATAAGCGGCCGCCTTAGCCTCGTGTTCCCTATCTATCTCCTTTTTCCCTGTTCCATCTTCTTCAAAACTCTCCATCTCGTTGGTTAGAGTCAACAAACCTGATGTGCTAATCACGTTAATCAATCCTTTCATGGTCCAAGCCGACACCTTGCCTTGATTCAATTTTTGCAATTTGGACAAATCAATGGTCACTTGTTCCTCTTTCGTTTTGTTCTTTCCCGTCTTTCTAAAACTCAACCGGCCCGATTTAACCGGACCCACTTTTTCGGCGAGCTCCATTAATGGAGGGCCGGACAGAGTTTGGAGTATGTATTGATGGTAAATTGACTCTTGGATTCTATCGAGGAACGCTTTCATGTGGAAAGAAGAGGCTAACATTTTCATTAAAAAGGTTTTAAGAACCCACAAAAATGAGCCGATTAAAAGAGAGGAAAGAGCTCGTGTCACATAATTTAAGATTTTAGCGGTTTTTTCGGATCTTTCGACTCCTTTGTTAAAGACCAAGAACCAAGAGAGGAGGATCGACAAGAACCAAATGAAAACTTGCATGGATTTCTTCAATCCATAAGTGAAATACAGAACTTTATTCCTCAAAAGAAAGTTATTTTCGATTATGAACACAAGAACGTTCATAAGCCATCGTGTCACCAACCGGCCACAAAAAATCACGATGATCATCACGCACCAGTTCCATATATGCAAACCCCAAATCACCACTTTTTCCAATTTTGGCACGACCAAACTTACTATAAGAAGCACCAGAGCTGAAACAAAAAGCATCATCTCGATTACATGCACTACTTTCCATTTCCGTTTCTTTTTTGGGGTCTCTTTCTTGTAAATCTCTTCATCTTCGTCCTCTCCATCCATTGGGGTTTTCGGGGTAGTCGGGACCTTCGATTTTGGTGAAGAAGCTCGAGTGTTTGATTTAGTAACTGGAACCGCATTTGATGGAACGTGTTGCTCAGACATTCGTGATTTGGGTTTTGCAATGGTCCTCTGGCGAACAAGAGAATCGGATTTTGGAGGTCTGGGAGGCTTTCTAGGGCTGGGATTAGGGCTTGAGCTTGCAATGGTGATCTCATTTGAAGAGCGTTTTGGTTCCATGTTTTGAGGTATTTCTTCTTGGATTGATATCATCACTTTATCGTCGTGTTGGGCTTTCATGGCTGTTTCTTTGAGAGGATCCATTAATGGAGAAAATGCAGTGCATTAGCTGAGCTGAGTCTGAAGGGTTCCAGCTTTTTGTTGGGTTTTTCTTTCTTTTTCTTCTTCTTCTTCTTTGGTTTATTTTCTTTTTTGTTGTTTTTGAAAATTTTATGGTGTCTTGGAACTCTCACAAGCTTTTATATTGGTGCTTCCAAAATGTCAAATATCACATTTGACTCTTTAAACAATTACAAAAAAAATGAAAGAGATTAACTACATTAATATTTTGTTATATTGTACTGTCGTTATTGTATCCTCCTTTTTTAATATAGGAAATAACCATTTCATTATGAAAAGTTACACTCTAACTAAACAATCTCCGATTTCGGAATCCTTCACAATGTCTACACCTTCTTTCCGCCGCTGGGTGATTTCAGGTATTTAAGGTTGTCTGCAGATTGTGAGAGACCCAGGGGGGAGGCACAAGCGCCAGGTCAGGCGGATGGACAGAACAACGCCAATGCAGACAACCACAACGACAATCAAAACATCCCCACCAATGGAGGAGCATTAGCAAACGGCCGCCGACTCACCAACATTCCGACATTTGGCTGCAGGAAGGTCTGGGACTGCAAGACAGTCATCAGAAAAATGTGGGTGAAGAAGGGTGAATCGGTGGGGAAGACTAATGGAGGCATCCAACGAGTCAAGCAGCTGGATGAGATTGTGCGTGAAAATGAGGTAAAAGAGACCGTTGGTCAACACTCAGAGATGACTGATCACGTCTCCATTGATATGGCCAGTGAGTTCATAGTGGAATTCCGACCGTTGGAGAACTGTGTAATTCTGGGTCAGACAAAGGTACGTCTGAACAACACCCCTTTTGTTTTTAAAATGAATTTGGGCCCACTGATTTGGGGTTGTCCTCTCAACACCTAGTTCATTCAATCTATCATTCCTTTTGGTCAACCTATCTTTCAAAACACTCTGAGGATTGGATATGAGGGGGAAAATGCTAACTTGGGCCGTGCGGATATGGGGCAAATGGATATGGACCTTAGTTAAAATAATGACAAAATAGGCTTGGGTCAAATTTGTGAAAAGGTTGCGGCCTTGGACTTTATCCACCAGGGACGGAAAAATGCGAAAAAATTCCTCTCTGATTGTGAGTCGACAAAGAAACAGAGGAGGAGTCCCAGACTACTACTCAAGAACGATGGTACCTACTGCAACACCATACAAAAGGCTCATTTCACGCAATACGGGAAGTCGAACGAGTTCGGTTTGGGAATTAAGATTGCCAAGAAATCAGGAAGGATTGGGGCATCAATGGGGGGAAGGAAATTGGAGAAAGAGATTCTGCGAGATGAGGCAATGAACATTATTAAGGAGACGGGGGCAGACAGAGAGCGCTTTAGTCAGCTCGATGCTGCAGCCATGGTGCGGCATTGATCTCATTAAGAGATTAGTTGGCAGGCTTGTGTTTTTACATGTATTTTATGTTATTTTCAGTAATGGGTTCGTGGATGATATTTTGGAGGAGGAGACTCATTTTGGGCTGTGGGATTTTTTCTACTCATCCGAGGGTACAACAAGTCCTAATCTTGTTATGGGGTACTTGGGCTGGAATGTGTTTCTTTTTTGGGCCTGAAAATATAAAGGCCTCTGTTTTTTCATTTATGTTCTACTGTAATGGCAGCATGCCTTTATGTTTAATATATGTTGTTCTACTTATCTTTTTATCTGGGATTGCTTGGACCAATTGTTATGGTTGTTTTGTTCATATTCTTATGAATTTTTATTGTTCCACTGTAAATCGTTTATCTATGCAAAGTTAAAATTATCAAAATCAAGCTCTTCTGGAACATAATTCAGTTGCCTATCGAGTGTTTTAATGAATCAAAACTCATCCTGGAATGCAAGAGGACTGGGAGCCCAACAGAAAAGAGACGTAGTTAGAAAAAACATTGAGAACCTCAGACCCATACTACTTTCAATCCAAGAAACAAAACTATAGTCAATAGATCAGATTACTCTGAGACAAATTTGTGGGAATCAAATTACTGAGGCGGAATTTGTTGGATTTCGGACCTGAATAACGCAGCGGAAAAACAAAAATTTCGTCCAAAACCAATCCGAGGATCCGTGCGTATCGGTTAAATTAAAAAAATAAAACTTAAAGATACCTTTCGGATTACGTTTAATCCGTGACGGTCAAACCATGAGTGTTGTCCAAGCGCCTTTAAACCGGTTATCGTCCTAACCAATTTTCCGTCCGTCAAGCCCGTCTAGGTCGGATCATACGGAAGCCATCTACCGCACACACAATCGGTCTCTACCGAAACTCTCAACAATCCGTTCTCGTCTTCTTAGGCCGAATAGATCACAAGCGCCGAAAGTACGAACGCCTCTACCAGTATCCACACGAACATTCTTAAAACGGGAAGAAGAACAATATATGCTAGTAGCTTGTTCTCCTCTTGCATAAGAAAAACTCATTTTTCTCTTCTTATATTTTTCTCACAAAGATGTATAAATTGACTATATATCTTCTCATATAATATTGCACCCTTTCATTTTGTCATACAAAAGGAAGGGCACTGTTTCATTATTTTGTCATACAAAATAAAATGAATAATTTCTATCTTTTGTCACACAAAAGAGAATGGACTATTATGAGAGAGAGAGAGAGTAATGTTATATTAGAATTTTGAAGCCCTCTATATCCTTATATATAGGTGAAGAGTTGTCTTTCAACACATCAAGAGATGTGTATGACATCCTTCATTCTTATCAACATGTCATCATCTAGACTCTTCTAGATTACTGGATCTGTTGTGCTCATAGTTTTTATATACATATATATGACATCTTATCACATAAAATGATAATATCTTTTGTGACATCTCTATGCAACTCATCATATAAGTTATTAGGATTTTCTGCGCCCGTTTCAGTTTGTTCTTTGTGTGTGACCTAGTTGGTTCACTTAATATTGGCAATAGACTTGACAGTCTATAAATCATGAGCGGACTCTAGCAAGTAATCATGACTACCCAATTTAAGTGAATATCGGTGATCCGATTTACCTAATCAATAATCACGTATTTAGTCTCTTTGTCACGCGATATCTATATCGATCATAAGGCATGTAATACGTCATCATTATATAAATCGATTAATATTTCTTGATCCCAAATTAAACTGAACAAGAACAAATGACATTAATAACTCTTATTAATTCATTTGAGTATGGCCATACATTTCTTTAGTTCCATTCATCAAGAGGCCTAAAGATATCTCTCTCATTTATGAGAGGAACAAATCCCATCTTGATTGCACTCATCCCTCTACATGATTCATTATATACCTAATCATAACCGTTATGACTCCCGGTTAAAGGCAGTGTTAGATTATATTAAAGTATAAAATTACTCATGTTGGGAACCGAGACAATCTCAGGTAAAAGGATCATAAATACTTTCTGTTATAAGAATCACTAATGACGTAAAACATGTAGTATTCTTATGGTGGGTCAATCCAGTATATTGTCTCTAACATACATCTACGTTAATTACTTGATAACTCTTTATCCATGATCAGTAAAACATGATCATCAGTCAACTAACATACTGACGTACATTTATAGCTTGTCTACAAATATATATTTATTTGTCTCCGCAAGTATATTTGTCTCCACAAATATCCCATAAATGACTAGGGATGATTTAGAATAACATTCATAATACTTTATAGTTTTACTATTAAAGTCACGCACTTTGATACATAAAGCTGAATTGCATATTCATGGTCTATTTTAATTATATTAAAATAACCTATACGCATATATTATATGAAATATCTTAGAATAATTATAATACTTTTTTAATTCAATCCGTCAATCTAGACCACAAATATTTTGGCCTAGGACATAATACCATTAGAATTTATACCGTCGCAAGGTGCGTCGGGGGATCACTAATGGCGTGGAACACTAACAAATTGAGAGCAGACTCTATTTCCAAAAGGTCTTACTCCATAACCATGAATTTTGCAAACTTAATCAATATATATTTTTGTAAAACAACATGTGTGTACGGACCCCCGACGGCGACATTACTGCAGGGCTTCTTTCAAGAATTGCTTGAACTAAAAGAATCTGATGACTAGTCTTGGGTAATTTTCGGTGACTTCAACATTACAACCTACTCTCAGGAGAGAAATGGTTCAAATTACAATTGGGGAAACTTGGTTAGATTCAGAGACACAATCGAGGAACTAGAAATGATTAACCTTCATCTACAAGGTAGATATTACACTTGGTCTAATTCTAGAGAATCTCTTTCCTTGCTAGACTTGACCGGTTCTTGGTCAATAATGAATGGTTTAACACTTACCCAAATACAAGCCCATCAGCAGGTGTACGTACAACATCAGATCATTTTTCAATTATTTTAGAAATCAAAAGAGCTTTCAATGGGGGCAAAACCTTTCAGATTCAAAAATGGATGGTTGAAAGATCAGACTTTGCAACCTCTAATCACTAATCTTTGGTCACAATCCATTGCTACAAATTCTGAAGAATTAAATAAAAAAACTTGACCAATTAAGAAGAGCTATTAAAACCTGGTCCAAAGAGAAGAAGACTGTGGAAGGAACAATTGGAGATTTGCAACTCTATTATCAATTCATTGATCTTGCTGAAGAAACTCGTACTCTAAATACAATTGAAATCAACTTGAGGATACTCATGAAAACAATAGTACGAAATATCACTGAAACTGAAAATACTAAATGGAGACATAGGGCGAAACTAAATTGGACAAAGAATGGAGATATAAACTCTTAAATTTTTCTTGCTTCTGCTTCAAACAGGAAAACAATCAATACTCTCAATACAATTCAAGTTGACGATACATTTGTCATGGACCATAAGGGCATTGCATCAGCCTTGTGGGATTTTTACAAATTAGATACCCTTGGCTCAGATTCAAACCTGACAGGAGACCTAGACCTTACTGAAATATGGGGTCATCCAAGAACTGATCTAAATCGACTGGATTCAAATGTGGCAAAAGTTGAAATCAAGATAGCAATACAGCAATGGGGAGAGAACAAGTCACCGGGACTCGGCGGTTTCAGTTTAGAATCCTATCAAAAATTCCAAGAAACCTTGATGCCTGACCTAATGGCTGTTATTAATGGAATTTTCCAACACAAAGTCAATCTGGGCCCACTGGCAGACTCTCTCATCACTTTGATTCCAAAAATTAATAATCCAACCATGATAAAGGATTATAGACATATAATAGCAGATCGAATGAAAAATAATATCAAAGAATTGGTCAATGATTCACAAACTGCCTTTATTGAAGGAAGACATATATTGGACAATTACGCAGCAGCGCATGAAACTATCCAGTACTGTAGAAGAAATAAATCACCTATATTGCTCTTCAGAGCAGATCTTCATAAAGCTTTTGATAGTATATCATGGGAATTCATTGAAAAAGTACTGATCACCAAAAGATACTCACTGAATGAGGCTCTACTCATTAAAAACTCCGTACTGAAAGGCTCTCTCAAAATACTACTAAATGATTTACCGGGAAAATCGATCAACCTAAAAAGAGGGGTGCATCAAGGGGACCTTCTCTCTCCTTTCATCTTTAATCTGGCAATGGATGCCATCTCAACAACTTTTTTAAACCTCTTCAATAGCTGCTTCATTCAGATCACGCATCCTCTCATCAAACCGAAACTCATGTATGCAGATGACATACTCTTGTTCATGAACCCAACAGCATAGTTGTGCTTTAATCCCAACATTAATGCACAACTTCTCTCTTGCAATGGGACTTCAGCTAAACCCTTTAAAATCTTTTATAAAAAGTTACAACTGTACAGAACATGAAATACATGTGGCCAAGGAGTTTCTCAACTGCCAAGCCATTAAACCCACTTTCACTTATCTCGGTTTACCCCTGTCTGATAAGAAATTAAGAATGTGGACTTCTTACCTCTTATAGAGAAAATTGAAAAGAGCCTTGGAACATGGAATGGGAAAATGTTGTCTGATAGCAGGAAGGGTTCTCATCCAGTATGTACTTAATTCACTCCCACTATATTTCTTCTCAATCTGTAAGCTTCCCAAATGGATGATCAAAAGAATTGATGTCATAAGAAAGCGTTTCTTCTGGTTTGGAAACCAAGATGAGGGGAAGAAGCTGATGTTCTTAAATTGGGATGTTATTGTTGGTTTTATGCCCTACACCTTTATATATGAGATCTAGTTATATCTGTTGTGTGAATCAAATTTTATATTTGTTTAGAGATATTTAATAAAGTACGTATTGGTTTTTTTATTTTTTTTATTTTAAATAAACCTTGAATATGTTATTCAACTTTGTATCATCAGAATATGTGATTCTGATAGTAAAACTACAGAGTAATATGAAAAAACGTTTTCTAAACCATCCCTGATCAATTATAGGATATTTGTAGAGACAAATATACTTGCGGATCGTATACAATATACTTATTTAAGTATGCAAGCTATAAATGTACATCAGTATCTTAGTTGATTGATGGTCATATTTTACTGATTATGAGTAAGTGTTACTAAACCATTAACATAGATATATATTGGAGAACATATATTGGATTGACCAATTGGGAGAATAGCACATGGTTCGTGTTCTTGGTATGTCTCATCAATAGTATTGTTATCTTTAGACTTGAGATTATCTCAGTTTCCTACATATGGAATTATGTACTTTAACATAATCTAACGTTACCTTTAACCGAATAAGCATAAGAGTTATGATTAGGTACATAATAAAACATGCGGAGGAATGAGATAAATCAAGATATAATTTGTTCCTCTCGTAAATGAGAGAGATATCTTAAGGCCTCTTGATGAGTTTGATTGAAGAAAATGCACGGCCGTACTCGAATGAATTAATAAGGAGTTATTAATGTCATTCATGGTTCGATCAAATTCGGAATCAAGAAACGTTATCGTACTACATAAGGTTGACACAATCCATGCCTTATGGTCGATATCGATATCGTGTAACAAAGGGATACAATACAAGGATAACACTTAGGTTTGGATTGAATCATCGATATTTACTTAAATTGAGTAATCATGATGACTTGCTAGAGTGCGTTCATGATTTATAATCAGCTGTGATTATTGCCAACATTAAGTAAACCTATAGGGTCACACACAAATAACAACCGTTGAAATGTACACAGAAAATCATAACTTATGTGATAAGTTATATAAAAGGTTATATAGTTATTGCCACATATAATCCTACATCTTATATGATAAAATGTGTTACACATATGGTTACATAGTAACTAAGTACATAGGATTAAATGAGTAAAGACTCCTCTTTGAAAAGGTGAAATATATATACCCAAAATGCTCTCAGATTTGAGTCTATGGCATTCATAATTCTCATTCAATTTTGTTAGACAAAAGAGAGAGAGAAAAGAAAGAAAATTCTGAATTCTTTGGATTTTCTGTGATTTAAAACGTGAAGAACGGAGACTAGCATATCCTTTCTTCATCCGTTTAAAGGGGTTACGTTTCGTGGCGTCTTATTGATTCGGTTGAATTTGTGAAAGTCGTTTTGGAGAATCGATTTGATTGAGAATCGAATTGGTTGTGAATCGTTTCGGTTGGAGAAGCGATTGGAGGCGATTTTAAATGAATGAGTGTGTGTGGTGGAAATAGGTAATCATTATCGGTTTGTGCAAAGGGAGAAAAAAGGCTCTACTGCTTCAAGTTCGAGATCGGATCAATTCTCGATCCGATAGATATGAACTTTAAGTTCTTATTTTTTCTTTGACTTAATCGTATTTCACTGATCCGTTTCTTTTGGTTTTCTTGAATTTTTTGAATTTTTGAATGTCTTGAATCTTGAATCTACTTCCGCTGCGTCAAGAACGCTCAAGAAAATCCAACAGTTATATGCCAACCAAACAATGTAGGAGGATTGGGACTCAAAAATCTATAATTGGTCAACCTTTCACTACTGGCATAATGGACATTCAAATTCTACGGTGATGATCAGGATATTTGGTCAAAATTAGCAAGAGTGATATAGGAAGGTACTGCTGTGCCGACAACAATCAGACAAAATAGAGCATCAACACTCATGAGAGATGTAAGTCAGACGATGAAAATCTTCCTGAACTCAATAACCATGCAAGGTATGGTCAGAAGATGGATGGGGCAAATATTAAAACATCGATTCCGGGTTCTATATTCATTTGCAAAAAATATTTCAAGCTCAGTCATTCATTACTGCACCATAAATAGCTGGAATTCTGAGTTCTAGACGCCCATGTCCTACCAAGCTGCTCAAGAATTACAACAATTGATCACCATATGGGAAGAATGGATATCAAATGAACATACGCAACAACCTTACTCTCTAAAATGGAATTGGACAGTAGATGGGAAATTTAGTACTGGATCACTATATAATCTCATGAACAACCACCCAAAGATAACTGTTCAATATTGTAGCGTGTGGAAATTGAAAATGCCTCCTAAGATTTAGACCTTCATTTGGCGATTGATAAGGAATATTATAGCTACTATCAATCAACTAATATGTGCATCTTATGCTCAAATGTTGAGGAATCAATTAGTCATCTATTTGGAGATTGTACTTTTGCAAATTTGGTGGTTACAGAAATGGGTCTGACTTAGTGTATAATTGCAATCATATATATAGAATCAGGGACTGAAACAAGTGAGAATTAGAGCTGCAGCTACTTCTTTTGAGATTTGGAAAGAAAGATGTAGAAGGATTTTACGAGGAACTAATCTTGCAGCACAATAAAAAATAACACCCTTTATGAGCTGGAAATTTGGAGTAAGTGTTACTGAACACTATGGAGCTATGAACTGATCAAATGACCTCTTTTCTCTACTCTCTTTTATTTTCTTATTTATTTTATTTCTTCTTTTCTCCTTTCCTAGTGTTTATTGTATTTCCTTTTTGGGTTTTATTTTTTTCATGTAATTTTCTTTTATTTTTTTCTTATTTCCTGTAATGCCTCCTCAACTCATGTTGAGGAGTAAAACCTTCATTAATCTATCAACAGGAACCCAGGTTAATTCTGGATCCTGATTTTCAAAAAAAAAAAAAATATATATATATATATATATATATATATATATATATATATATATATATATATATATATTTTAGATTTCATTTTACCAACTGAAGAATTACCTTAACATAGAAAAGAACTCGAAATACTTGGCATCATTTTATTAAACAATGAAAAACACATTAACCTAGTTTTCTTTTGAGGTTCATCCAAATTTCTTAAATCTTCTACTCTTCATCAATTCACATGTTCAGTTTAACCGAAAAAAAAAGGTAAATCACGCCCAATCATAAAAAAGGAGAAGGTGGGGTTAAAGCAACTGTGAAATATCATCTGAATATTGAACTATTCAAATTTAAAAGGTTGAACAAAAGATGGGAATTAATAGACTAATTATGCACTTTTCCCAACTTTGATTTTTTTTATTGACCATATCGGCCTTATTAGTTAACCTTCTTTTTTATTATAATTTTTTATCTGTTACATGCAGAGAAAATTCACCAGAGATTACACAATTAAGCCCAAATCACACATTTGCGATCACACTCAAGTTAATATTCAACTTATAATCCCAAAAATTAGTTATTTTCCCCTTGAGTATAGATGTAATCAGTATGTGCGACGAGTGTTCTTCTCCTCAAGCACTCTTCTTTTCCAACACCTTCACATTCTTCTACTTTCTCAAATTCACCCTTGTCGAAATTCTACATTTACAGAAAGATCCAAATTAATATACTTAATTTAGTTTATTTTAGCAAGACTAATTAATTCACGTCTGAAAACTAGATTTTCCTGTCAAATAATAAAAATTCTGCAATTTATATTTGTAAAATATCCTATTTTAACGACTGTGCAATTTGTGTGCACCATACAAAATATTACAGTAACAAAATAATATATTACCAAATATTTTGATGCATTATGTATGAAAATTCTATATATATTTATGACAATAGGCCCGTTTTTCTTATCAAACAACAAGTCTCCGGAGAAGCAAATACATATGAACTTCTCTTTCATTTTTTATGAAAGGTGCAAACAAAAATTGAAAACCACAATTAACTTGAATAAATTTAAAGTACCTCAACAGGGTTTTGGATCTCTCCCATGGATTGAACTCTGATGCCTTGAGTCAAAGACACTAGAAGAAGGAAGGCTACTCCAACAACGGCGGCTTGACGAGACATTATAAAAACTTTTCAAGGGACAATTGGAAAATTATAAAATTCAAGAGGGGTTTTATAATTGATGCGGTACAGAGAGACGGTATTACTTCCATTAATGAGGAAATCCAAAAAATATTTGTTGCCTTAAATGAAGAAAATAACTTATGATGCAGGTAGGAATTAAGGTGATTAATGACCCCCTCGTAATTATCGAGAATTTAAAGTTTAGACCCGGTCTATATATTCATATTTGAAACTAATTGTATATTTTTTCAACAATTCTAAGAATACAAAATCCACTCATAAACTTTACCACGAAATTAAAATACGGAAAAATTATCTTTCTTATTTTCACTATTTCATTCCTCATTTAATTCTTCAGTGTTAAATTATTATTTCCTAAAAAAAATGATCTAAACTGACATGTTTATCCTTATTAAATACATACACATATTGTGGAAAGAAACTCAATAAATATCTTTTATAATAAATATCAAACTAAAATAGTAAATCAGGATATTTGAATTCTTCTTCCTCTGCTCATCTTAAATTTAACGGGAAATAATTCTTGAATTTTCTTCCTTCTCACATTGAAAAATAATTATCCATTATCCTTAGTTAGCCAACTTATTTAGTTATATGTAGTTGATGGTGTTTATATCATTTGTGTTTCTAATAATGTTATTTATTTTTTATCAAGAAATATTATTATCATTACTTGACTCCAAAGGAATGAAAAATTAGGATGTGCTTCTATGAATGGAAGAAGTTGTGTCAGGATATTTATTATTATATTTTCTAATGTATCTAGGTTATATTTTTGTAAGATTAATTTCATATTATAATTCATTGTCAGGAAAGAAATTTATTGTCCATTATTCAATCCTCTACTATATAAAGAGGACGGTAAATATTGTATTATTTATCCCACAATTCAATATAGAATCTATGTCTTCAAATTCTCTCTTTTGTTGTTAGTTTTTTCTTTATTTTATAACACATTAATATTTTTTTACTTATTCTTATATTTAAAAAAGCTTGATTAATAAAGAGTTACTAGATCTTAAAAACAAAATGAATTAGAAGATTGTAGCTTTGAATTCATTTTTCTTCTATGAAATGAAAAGAGTTAAATGCCAATTAATACTCACATATTAAAATTGAATATGAAAATATATTGATTTATTTGGAGTCAATTTAGATACTACTTCTACAAATAAATATATCTTTTTAATAGAGATAAATATGTCATTTTAGATCATATTTTTCTATAGCAAATAATAATTTTTCCTGTAGATATCACTACTTCTGGGTTTGTAGCATTTTGTTTTTTCTTATGGGGTGGATTAATTTTATGTCCTATTTGAATTAATTTTAAATGGGTTGGTATTTAAATGATATTGTGTTAGATTTTGCTTGTTAATGACAAGATATTCTCGTGTACTAAAAAATCACCAACAAATGGGACACGTAAAAATTAATGGAGAAATCCAAACAAAATTGTTGCGGCGAAATAAAAAGGTCTTTGGTTCTTTACAAATGTAATGTAATACACCAAACATACATTTGATGTTTTTTCTCATTCTAGAAATTGTTTATCAAAATTTCCGCGATTCTATTATCATAATCAAAATCAAAATAGCAAGCATGGATGCTACCCATTTATTTGCCATCCGAAGATTCTTAGTTGGTCACGTCAACGGAATTATCTCAGCCATTAGATAATGAGATATGATCAACCATTGATAAATATTTTATTGGTTAAAATTGTTTTTTTCTTTCAATAATTATGTTGCGAGAGCATGATGTGTATACTTTTTCTTTTCATCATTATATGTTACTATTTTACACTCAACTTCTATTATTCTAAATAGGTTATATCAAATTCAATTTATAATATGGAGTATTATCAATGATTAAATATGTTCAGCTTCTATCAATCTCTCATTTTTATATATTTTTTGTTAATTTTTAGACTTAAGTTATATAGTCAATTAGTTATCCATGTTTTACATCTAATTTCTAGCATTCTTACCGAATTAGTTTAACCACGAGTCCTGAAGTAGTCTTAAATTTTATTTATTATAATTTCAAATGAAAAAAAATATGTGATTGTAGTTTTATATTTGTATCTTTATTTTACATCAAATGCCATTATTAATAACTGATGCCATCATTAAAAATAATATCTTGATATATAACGCGAGATTTGCTCAATTAATAAAAAAGACGCAAGCCAAATTACTTCTAGTAGAGTGGTGATGCACTACCCACTAACCCAAAAGGTTGTGAGTTCAATACTTGACAAAGTTAATTTTTTTTTAATATAAATGTGGGACATATGAGCCCACTCTAAAAGATAGAAAAAAAAAGGGGACGCAATGGATCTCTTTGCTTTCCTAAACTATGAAAATTTTGAGGATACTATGAATTCTATTCTCCATTCATGTACTGTTAAGACATATTTTGTGAGAAATCTAAAAATGTGATGGGATTGAGTGAGCACGCCCAATACGCGCGCGACATATACTGTTTTTTCCGATTTTCAATATACATTTTGTTTTCTATATTTTTTTCATTATTTTACGTGTATATTATTTATTGCATCTAAAAAAATAAATTTTATATATTGTTTGTTTAATTTTATATATTATTTATTGCCTCTATACACTATTTTTTCGCGTCATGTGACACGACGGAAAAATCTGTCATGTAACATCATGTCCCTTTTTATTGCTATGTTAAGAATATTATATATTGTAAAATAAGTACTCTTTGACATCAAAAATATATTCATAAAAAATATTATTGATATCATAAAAGAAGATCAGAAACATAAATACATGACCTGAAGCTAAAATATCATAATTAGGCTGAGTTTGGATGTGTTAAATTTTCTAGTATAGTATTAGAATATTTCTAGTGATTAGGATTTGCAAAATTCAAATACTAAAGTATTATAAACTTTAGGATGTATGAAAAAGTGTTGTGTTTGGATGTAAATTAATAAATTTGTAGGAATTTATAATATAATATAATATAATATAATATAATATAATATAATATAATATAATATAATATAATATAATATAATATAATATAATTTTGTATGATTGCTAAAAATTGCTAGAAAAAAAACTTGAGAAAAAGTTAAGTTTTCAAAGTGGAAGCTTTTGTATACAAAATTTACTAAAATTTACCAAATTTTGGAAAATATTGCTAATACTAAAAATTCCTAAAATGTATCCAAACATGCATTTACTAGAAATTGAAAAATAATCCTAATTCTAGACTAAACTAAAGAAATACTACACATCCAAACTCAGCCTTAGAAAAAAATATTGTCATTTCTCAGTGCTAGCTTTGTTTAAATAATATCAACTGTTTAACAAAGTTTCCAATGGCATACGTATTTCTGGAGCCCTGAGCTCCGATTTCCGGGGTCAAAATCTAAGTTACATAGATTTGTAGCTAACAATAGGAGCAATGATAATTGTCCCACCAATCATAATTTCTAATGCTAATTGTAATCGGTGGCAAGACAGTTTTTTATTTTTCTAATATCTTTTTATATTATATATTAGAATTAGAATTTCTGTACCGTATTATTTATAATATAAAATTTGTATAAAATATTATTAAAATAATATTTATAATAGTATTAACACAATCAAATATATATATCAATAAAACAAATAATATTAAAATATGAAAAATGATCATATATTCAAAATCCAAATAGCATGATAAATATTAGGGGTAATAATAATATCACGTATACCCTTCCAAAATCTCAAAATATCAAATCTACCCTTCTAAAGTTGGAAATATCAAATTTACCCTTTCAAATGCAATATGCAAATAACATCAAAATAAATTGCTGACCCTAGATATCGGGCCGGAAAAAATAAAAAGAAAGGAAAAAAAATTTGTTAAAAAAATTGTGTTTGGCCTTTGGGGTCTTTTTGACCTAAATAAATAATTGGTATCATTTATTTCGAATAAAATTAAAAAGTACTATTTTTTTCGCAAATTAGAAAAAGAAAACACGAGTCAACTTTTGAGACATCTTTGACCTAAATAAATGATTGTGCTGCAACTGATTTTTAGAATCATGGCATCCCAAACGCCATGGACCCAATAAAAATATTGCACATGACAAAAGGAAAAATGGGAAAAAAGAAAAAAAATATACCACTTGTTATAATAAGTTTATTAGGGTATTTTCATAATTTTAGAATAAATTGAAAAATAATATAGTTGTGCGATGAATTATGTACAATGAATAATGGAGTTATCATTATGTTTATTTTGGAAACTATAACTAATTTAAGTTTGTGAGTTTATTTGCAAAATTCTTTGATTATGTCCAAGTGTTCTTCTGTACTTTGAATTGTATTAATGAGTGTTGAAACTCTAAATTCAAAAGTTCAAATTAATTTGAGAGTATACATTGGATTGAATTAATGAGAAGAAAAGGATGCATTGCATTTAGTCTAGTCCATTTCCTATAAGTCATTTGGATGCACAATTATTTCTGATCCACTCTCTCCTCTGTTAAAAACGCAAGAAAGAAAAAAAGTTAGCTTGTTATCTTGTTGTCTTTGAGCATCTCCATCTCATTCATCTGGTGTTGGTGGATCAAAAGTGGAGAGTACATGAAAACTACGTTGCGCATCTTGGGCTTGAATTTCCTTGTGTATATCTAGTACAGTGAGTCTCTTATGAATCTATTTATATTTTATTTCCTTAGGCTTATTCTATCAGAGAGATAGTAGCATATCTCAATCTCATTTGTTTATCTCATTTCATTAGGATTAAGTCAAGAATAAGTTCATGATTAATAGTTATATTATTTTATTCCAAAAAAAGCATGATATATAATTGGAGTTTCATATCGTTATATTTTAACTAGTAGTTATATACTCTTGTCATGCAAGTAGAATATTTTATCCACTGATATTCTGTTATTTTAACTTATTTCTGAATTATTTTAGAGTGAATTATTTAGTTAATTAATTAAGTCATTATTTTTATCATATGTTAATTATTTTCTAAGTTAAACTATGACTAAATATTTTTATGGAGTTTTTCTAATTACCAGCAAGTATTAGTTTGAATGATATAAAAGGAATTTAAAGTATATCTCGATCATATAGTTTCTACTATTCTGGATTTTTATGATTTTGAAAATTTAAGTACTGTTATTTGAACTTTGTATCTTAATCTGGATTTCTGATAGAAATTCAACTTTGGATTTTCAAAACCGTTGTTTGAACCTCATTTTATTAGAAAATTTATTTTAATCATAATTCTCAATCTCTAACTCCAAATTTTATAAATAAATAGTTGATTCCTATGTTTCTGGACATTCCGAATGCATTGGCACCATTAGTTCTGCATACTAGGTTCGAAAATTTAAATCTTTAGTAATCAGCATCATTAAGAGTTAAATGTATAGTTTGATACAAGTTTCAAGATGGAGTCGTAATTAGTATTGATTAATAAATTAGATTCGCGTGAGGAAGAGTTCATATTAGAGGAAGATCGAGAAGCTGAAAGAGTCGCAAGGGAAGAATTAGAGTGTCTAGGACCCGAAGATCACGCTTGAGTTGTTGCTGACTAGTTTGCTTATTCATGTAAGGTTTTGCTCGCATATGCTTTCCCTTTGGCTATATCTTGTTCTTCCGTATAAATAATATACATATTATAATTATATAATATAAAGTAATAAAAATATAAAGATTTTCTCTAAATTAGAGCTTATGTCGCTCAATGAGAATTTTTAGTAACTTGAGTATTTTGAAGAAAATATTTTAAGATGTTTTGAGAATAAGATGCGGGATATAGTGAGACGCATGAAAAGTGATAGTAAAATGAATATAGCCGTACTTGGTAGGTAGAAGCCAAGGCCGCTGTTGTGATAGGTGAAAGGCCGTACTTAGTAAGTAGAAGCTAAGGTCGCCGATCACCCAATAACGAGCTCGGAAAGACTTGTATCTGTGGTGTACTCGAAGCCATGGAGCATGATCTAGTGTGTGTTGTGTGTGTGGTAAAGTGAAAAGTGAAATAAGCTATTATCCCGAAGAAAAAGTATCTTTATAATTAATAGATATTTGTGTTATTATTATTACTTTATTTTCTAATAAACTTCTATTTTTGGTGTATGCGACTGGGGATTTCGTTTTACGCCTTACTGAGTTAGTACTCATCCTTATATTTTATTTTGTGCTCAGGCTTGAATCAGTAGCTTGGGATTACGGGTGGAGTGACGTCAATATTTAATAAAAATAGTTTAATAATTAATGTTGAATAAAGGGGAACTTTATAGTCCCATTTTTATTTATAAATGTAAGAACTTAAATATTATTTTGGATTGTGGATGTTTATTTGAATGTCTTTTGGCGGTTGTTACATTTCAATCCATATTTTGGTGCTGGAGTATAACACCACTAAAATTAATTATCCATTAGTATGGCCAGGCCAGCTCAATAAATATGTAATATATAAGAATAAAAACTAATATATGTAACTAAAAATATACCGTCATTTAATATGCTTTGAATACCTTTAGTTTTTATCTGCCCGACATACATTCTTAAATATCAATATACCATCTCACCTATCTTGTGTACTTTTGTGCCTATAAAGTATACAGTGTGTTACATGCCAAATATATCTTTTTTCTACATAAAATATCCTTGAAATACCACTATATATTTTTATTTGCCAGTATACATTATTTTTGTGCTACTATATATTTTTTATTGTCAGTCTATCTGTGGACTTGCCTAGTGTATCTTTACTTATCCGTCCAATATATTTTCTTTAACACAAAGATACATTTTTTTTTATGTCTGATATACAGTTATATCCGTTAATTCTCCATTTAAAATAGGGAAATGAAAAATCACGACGGGGTATTGTAGCGAACCTGTATCGACGTATTGACATTATATATTATTTTCTCGTGTTTCTATATACGCTATATACTGTTTTCATTTTTTAAAATATATACAGTTTACTGAATGAATTTTTATATACTGTTTGTTTTCATTTTACATGTTTTTATATAGTATTTTCATTTTTTTTAAATATATATTGTTTTATCGAATTAATTTTTTTATATACTGTTTGTTTTCAGTTTATATATATATATATATATATTTTTCAGTTTTTATATACCGTCGTTACAGGGTCGCTACAGTATCCATCGTGAATACCCGTCACACAGTATCAGCTCTCTTTAAAATAATACAATATCACTGTGCCCACAAAAATCAATAGTCCATGAGAATCAATGGTGCATCGGCCAAGAAAAAATGTCCTAACTTTTCTGTCGATTCTTGGTTCGTCTGATGACAGTGACAACAATTTAGCTGGAAATGTATGTTACATCCTATATAGTTGATCTCCATAATATCCATTTAACAACCCAGTTTTCATATTCACGAATGAAGATCAAAGGAAATTAAATGAAAAACTATTTTTTTGTGATCGTAAGTAGATTATTGTAACTACGTTGGTCTCATGGAATTAAGGGAAAAGAGTAGCCCAATTATTATGATGTGATGTCCCAATTGAGTTGTTCCAATCAGACATTGATTCCATTCCATACAGTTCCAGATTGCTCGTGATAATCACGAGCCTCACATATGATATTCACGTGGGTAAGTCTCTTTCTTTCTTGTTTCCATGAACTAACGACATAACATTTATTTAACAAGCGGGGCAGCGGCTTTGAAAATTTTGTGCTGCTCATTATATGAATGTTCCCTATGTGAAAGAGATTGGAAACATCATCTATATCTAATCAAGACCAGGTTCAAAAACAAGCACAACAAACCTGTGAGCTGGAACATATCACTGGTTTAAAACCAACTATAACCAGAGGAAAATCTTATAAATGAATATTTGTATATTTGACACTATCAAATTTGCCCTTCTAAAGTTTAACTATTATCAAATTTACCCATATTAAACTTCTAAAATATCAAATTTATCCACTTAAAACTTCTAAAATATCAAATTTACCCAAATTACTAAATTAACTATATTTTAATCTTCTAAAACCTAATTACTTTAATAAATAATATATTTAGTTGACTAATATGTCCCTCAACTCTTATTTTAGTTTAAATATACGTTAGGGACCTGATAGAGCACGATGTACTGTAGCACGACTGTTCACGACGGATCTAATAACACATATATAATTTATTTTCTAATAACAATATGTACATAACAGTATATATAATTAATTTTCTAATAACAGTATATACATAAAAGTGAAAACAATGAGTGTGGCTAAAAAACATATGTATATTTTTGGGGTGAAAAACATACGGTCCAAAATACGTATTAAATCATCAAAAATTCAAATTTTAACCGTACGGATGGAATATATATGTTTTGAATATGTTGTAGATTAATTTTCACAAGAATCAGAATATTATATCATTGCCATCATATATCATCAAATTGTAATACGTATTTTGGACAGTATATTTTTCACCCCAAAAACATACGTATATTTTTTAGCATCTCCCGAAAACAATATATAAAAATGGGAAAATTGTATATAAAATGAGAAAATAGTATATAAAAGTAAAAAAATAAAAAATACACAAAGAATAAACAACAGTATATAAAATGGCAAAACAGTATATAAAATGAGAAAACAGTATATAAAATGGAAAAAACAGTATATCTACAGTGCCGTCGTGCTACAGTCGTGCTACAATATTTTTTTTATTAATTTGGATGGTAAAATAGAATTTTTGGTAAATTTGATATAAAATAAAGTTTAAGAGCGTAAATTTGATATTTTCAGTTTTGGAGGGGTAAATTTGATATTTTGGGTTTTTGGAAGGATATAGGTGATATTACCCCTTGACAATATATTTGGATAAAAAAATGAGTATTTCTTTTTTACAATTACATGAATCCGAATCCGATACCGGAGGGATATTATCCGGACCATTTATACCCTCTTAATAACACTAATCTTCTTCACATGTATGGCAATTAACTGTTCCTATCCTGCTTACGCCAATTTTTGTCGAATTTTTCTCTTCCACCAGGGATAAAACATAAGAACCATACTGAACCCAACATTAGGCCCATCAATCTTTACGACAAGACAGCCATGTCCATAGTTTTTCTAATTAATTTTTGAATAAATATTGGGCTTTATAAAGAGCTATCAATATATAGTTGTAGTCATTTTTTTTTGGGTTATATACATATAGTTATGTTTTTGAGTGGATGAGAAGTTAAATGATGTTTGGGTTAGTGTGGGTTTATATATTTTCCAAGTTACTTCAATTTTCTTTTTTCAATGAAAAAGGGCATGCCAAAAAAAACATAAAAAAAAATACCACACTAAATGTCCAAAATGATTTGGAGAAAATAAGATAATTGGGCCTAACGAAGAATAGTCGGTCTTAGATGGTTGTTAAGTGGAAAAATATCATAAATTTTGTAGTATCATATGTTTACACTATTCTTTTGATACATGACCATATATATCGATAGAACAAAGTCCAGGAGATGATGTGGTTACTATATAAAAAGAATTAATGAATAATTTAGTGCACAAACATTAAATTTGATGGAGAGTTAAACTTAACTATTGCACAAGGAAACCAAAATGACAAAATTTAAAAATCTTGGGGGCTTTGAAAATTATTCAGAAAGGTTTGGAGGTTTTGGAAAATTTTCCACAATTCCAATCTTTGTCTCTCATCAACTTTGTTCCTCCCTAGGATATCGGATTTCAAAAAAAAAAAGTTTATTCCTCCTTAGGATGTGAAGAAAATAACTTTATTCCTCTCCAGGATTTAAAAAAAAATAATAATTTGATCCTCTCTTGGATAAAAATAACTTTATTCCTCTCACTCATAATTAGATTGCAAAAAAAAAAAAAAAAAACTATATTTCTATCACTCATAATTACTTTGTGTTTACCAGTACCACCTAATAACCAAAAAGTCCAAAATTCAGGCACCTTGGCTTTTCATGGGAAACAGTAGTTCCTTTCTACTTAAAAATTGCAGAAATCATCTTTATTTCGGGGGCAATTTATGTTGATCCCTACAAAATTTCAAAATATAATGTTCACCCTATAATATGGCAAATTTCATGAATATCTCAAAACATAGAGATCATGTTTGTTTATACCCCTACAAAAAAAAATATCATGTATATCCCTTCTTTCCTTTCCCCTCCTTCCTTCTTTTCCTTACTTGTCCTTCATTTCCATTGCTAAAAATCAAGGGCACATTGGTCATTTCATCTCGATCATCATCATATGTGCTAATATTTATGCATGCACATTTTTCTAGCGATGCAAAAAAACTGCGGCAGGAGAATGAAGACCAGTTTCATTTATATTTTCTCCAGGTGAGAGGCTAAGTTTAACTTTTGCCGTGAAAATATTGAGGTGAAATATACATGGAACAGGTTCTCAATGAAGCCACACCGAAAGATGTTTTTTTTTTTTTTATGCGTAACACATACGATCGCATGCTCATTACATTAATGTTTTACATAACTAAAAATAAAAGACAAGAAAAAAGAAAAGATACAAGAGAAGAAAATAAAAAAAGGGACTCCAGAGAGTTCCTTGGGCTCGATTGTTTTTAGCAGTTTTGCATCCACTTAGCCACCTCCGTTGCCGACCATCTTAGAAGAATGCTTCTCGTCCTTTGGACGTTGGTGAATATCCGTCGGTTTCTTTCTAACCAAACACACCATATTCCGGCTATCCAAAGTATATCCCATTTTTGCGCTTGTTCCTTAGCGAGCATACCTCTATAATGAAGCCAAAGATCTATAAATGGAATATTGTGATACCTCTATAATGAAGCCACACCGAACAATGAAATCTCACTTCTCCTATATGAATCAATTTTTATATTATTTTGCTCGTTTCGTCGCCTATTATTTTGCTAATTAAATAGCTTATCCAAAAATGGACCAAATGAGTTTAGTTGAAAAAAACAGATAGAAAATAAAAATACCAACTTTTTTAAAAAAAACCCTACAAAACATGATAAAATCATGAATACATCTTCTCATCTTTCTTACTCGTTCATAATGTTCTGAAGCAAATACACAAACGTGGAGTTGTTGCATGGAAGACATGCTTTTTCTTAAGATGTATGGGGGTACATAAATGGAGTTTTATGATTTTTGTTTTCATAGATAGCTGATTTTGATATTTTGATTATTTTTTTCTCTTTCTGAATCAGGATGAATTAACATCTTTGCACGGTCAAAGAAAAGAAACATTTGGTGGGACCCACACTTAATTCTGGGATTTTTTTTTTCAAAGTAACACTTTTTTGAATAATAATTAATCATATGACACTATTTTGCAAATAATTGAGTATCTAGCACTTCCGTCAAAGGGTCTGGCAGAACTGAAGTAGTTCCGCCAGAATGTCTGGCGGAACTAGTAATTTTTCTTTTTGTTGATCCCGGCCATTTGGAACCCTTAAACATGCTTAATTAAGAAAAAAAGTTAGTTCCGCCATAGGGTCAGACGGAACTAGGTAAAATTTATTTTTTCAGATTAAACTCGTAATTTAGAAGGCCAATTAGCTCAAAAAATTATGAATTCAGAAGTTCTGCCAAACCTTCTGGTGGGCGGAACTGGCTATTTTATATTTTTTTGCCTCTAAACAGCCACGAAAATTTAGCAAAAAAAAAAATATATATTGTTCATAGTTCCGCCAGACCCTCTATCGGAATAGTGATTTTTTTTTTTTTTTGTGCTAAATTTTCATGGTTGTTTAGAGGCAAAAAAATATATAAAAATAGCTAGTTCCGCCAGAGATTCTGGCGGAACTGCAGAATTCATAATTTTTTGAGCTAATTGGCTTTCTAAATTAAGAGTTTAACCTGAAAAAATAAATTTTACCTAGTTCCGCCATACTCTATGGCGGAACTAACATTTGTTCTTAATTAAGCGTGTTTATGTGTGCTAAATGGCTGGGATCAACAAAAAAAAAATCACTAGTTCCGCCAGACCCTCTGGCGGAACTACTTCAGTTCCGCCAGAGGGTCTGGCGGAACTGCTATCTGCTGAAATATTTCAAAAAAAATGCCATCTGATTAATTATTTTTTAAAAAAGTGCTATTTTGCAAAAAAAATTCTAATTCTGGTGTTTCAAATACCGGAAGTGTGATTTTTGATATTATGTTTATAATTTGTTATTTGTGGTATTATGAAAGTTAACATGTGTAAAAGTAGAAAAATACCGATAACTCTCACTTGTTTATGGACCCATAAATATATTTATTATGTGGGGCTCATAATTCATTGAGAGGGGTTGTGAAAATGGATGTGAATTTGTCTGTGAGAGTGGATTTATTCTTAAAAATCAAAGTGGATGGATATTTTTCCTAACATGACAAAATCTTAAAGAATCTTAAAATATAATGGTACAAGAAAAAATGTTGCATTAATCTTGCACATCATAATAAAGAAATAACTAACTAATAGGCAATTTGTTACCACTAGTAATTACCATAATTTTAAACATTATATAAAATACAAAATAAGCAGTGAGCACACATGACAAAAAATAAAATCTTTGATAAAATTATAAAATTTGTTAAGACTACTAATTATCATAGCATAAACATGATAACAAAATATTTCATTCCTCCTATTAAAGACTCAAATAAAGTCTAATAAAAAAGCAAATAAAAAGTCTAATATTATTTTGTCTTATTTCGGTAACTTGCAACCATTATAATTACAATGAAAACATAGATGCTCTAAAAAATAATTCATGTAAAATTTTATTAAAATACCTTATTACTCTTCTTGCAAGATATTCCCAAATATCAATTTTTTTTAATATTTCAATATTATCCAATTTATTTTTACATTGGGTGATGCTATATTGAGAGCTGCATTTGCTGTGTTGAGAGCGTTTCAAATTTTTATCCATCAAATACTCATTTACCCTTAGTAATGATGCATAATTTATCTTGTCATATTAATTTTTCTTTCTCCATAATATCTATTAAGATTTAATTATATGACAAAATTAGAAAAAAGAATATAGTAGAAATATTCTTCTCTACGAAATATATCACAAACTTGGCACCAAAATTCTAAAAGTTACCTTTTATATTGTTTCTAGATCCATGTCATATTAAATTCTCAAAAATCTTCTCTTTAATTACCATATACAAGTCATTAATAAGAAATGTTGATTTTCTTTATTGGATGGAATGGTATTAAGATCACAGTTTATCATAAATTTGAATTTGGGGACTATTAATGTGTTGGATGGAGAATCCTCTAACACATGTTGAACCATACCCAATCTCCAAAAAAAAAAAATTGTATTAAATAAAAATGATTTTGGTTAATATAGTATAATTTAATATAATATAGTATGATATAATTTAGTATAATGTAAAATAGTATAGTATGATATAATGTAGTATAATGTAAATAATATAGTGTAATATACTAATATTGTATAATCTAATATAATATAGTTTAATATAATATATTAAAATATAATATGATATAACACAGTATAACGTAATATTATATAGTATGATGTAGTATAATATAATGTAAAATAGTATAATGTAGTATAATATAATATAGTACAATGTAATATAATAAAATTTAATATAATAAAGTATGATTATAATATAGTATAATGTAATATAATATAATATAATATAATATAATATAATATAATATAATATAATATAATATAATATAATATAATATAATATAATATAATATAATATAATATATTATAATACAATATAGTGTAATATATTATAGTATGATGTAATATAGTATAATGTAATATAGTATGATATAATCTAATGTACGATAGCAACATGTATACTATGGTGCAATATAGTAAAATATACTATAATATAATATAGTATATTGTAATATAATATAATATAATATAATATAATATAGTATTATGTAATATAATATAGTATAATATTATATCATATAGTATAATGAAATATAGTATAGTATGATATAATGTAGTATAATATAATATAATATAATATAATATAGTATAATGTAATATAGTAAAATATGATAGTATAATATAGCACTATGTAATATAGTATTATGTAATATAATATAGTATAATAAAATATAGTATAGTATGATATAATATAGTATAATGTAATATAATATAGTATAATATAGTATAATATAACATAATATACTGTAGTATAATATAATATTATAAAATAATATAATATAGTAAATATAATATAATATAATATAATATAATATAATATAATATAATATAATATAATATAATATAATATAATATAATATAATATAATATAATATAATATAATATAATATAATATAATATAGTATAGTATAATATAATATAATATAATATAGTATAATATAGTATATTATAATATAATATAATATAATATAGTATAATATAATATAATATAATATAATATAATATAGTATAATATAATATAATATAATATAATATAATATAGTATAATATAATATAATATAATATAGTATAATATAATATAATATAATATAATATAATATAATATAATATAATATAATATAATATAATATAATATAATATAATATAATATAGTATATTATAATATAATATAATATAATATAGTATATTATAGTATAGTATATTATAGTATATTATAGTATAGTATACTATAATATAGTATAGTATACTATAATATAGTATAATATAATATAATATAATATAATATAATATAGTATAGTATAATATAATATAATATAATATAATATAATATAATATAATATAATATAATGTTGTGTTATACTATATTAATTATTGTCATGCTAAAAAAAGAAGAAACAAATCCATGCGAAATATTTTATTTCTTGGTATAGATAAATACAATCTTCTAGAATAACAATCAATTATGTAGACAGTAAATAAAGAAACAAATCAATTCCAAATATTTTCTTTCTTTCTCCGTTCTTAAAAAGGGGTTTTTTCATGGTTTCAAGTACTGGAGATGAAGAGTCACGAGCGAATTAGAAAAAAAAGAAAGAATATAATTAGACCTTAAATTACGATTTCACCATTTTATCATTTATTTTATATAGAAAAAACATCTACAATACTCCACTTTCTGCCTAATCTTGACCGTTCATCAGAACTAATATTTTCAATATTGAGTACTGTAGATATACGCTCGCTATAAATATATAGTTGTAGTCATTTTTTTTGGGTTATATACATATAGTTATGTTATTGAGTGGATGAGAAGTTAAATGTAGTGTGGGTTTATATATTTTCTGAGTTACTTCATTTTTCTATTTTCAATGAAAAAGGGCATGCCAAAAAACAAAAGACCACACTTAATGCCCAAAATGATTTGGAGAAAATAAGATAATTGGGCCTAAGGAAGAATAGTCGGTCTTGGATGGTTGTTAAGTGGAAAAATATCATAAATTTTGTAGTATCTCCAGAGGTTACCTCGCTCCGCTTTAGATAAATCAATTTATAATTTTGATTAATAAATTTTTTTGAATTATTTTAACAGTAAAGTGATTAATATGTGATGTGTTAAGTTTCATATTTGATTTGCAGCTTTTAGAAACTAATATAATAGTATTTTATCTTACATACAATATTTTTTTCCTTCTAATATTTTTTGTGATATTATCCGTATTTTAATTCTTTGTTAATAATAATTTATGTGAAATATTATCTCATCTTTTATTTATTATTTGGAACGACAAAATAAAATATGAAAACAATTGTTGAAAAGTATTTTGTCACAAAAATGAATAAATATATGAAATTTTAAATATAATTCAAGTACTTTTTTGACATATATTTTCATAGAGAGTAATGTAGGAATTTCAAAATATATGTTTTTTATAATATTTAGAAATATAAGGACTTTCTAATTTTTTTTATACTAATTATTATTTATTTTACTTTATCAGACTTGAATATTTTTTTCTTCATGTTCATGAAATAAAATGTTCTTATCTTCATGAAATAAAATATTGAGCAATCTTAAACCGGTCCACAACTAATTTTTTTTATTAGACTTAGATAGGGATTTTCAAGATCACCACCTCTTGATAGTGGTAAAAGTGGTCAAAACTAATAATATGGTCATTTATATATTTTTTTGGTTTTTTTGGTTTTTATGAACATCTAATATTTTACAATAATCAAATATAATTAAAATTGCAATCACCATTTAGTTTATAATATCACTTATTTTTAGTATTCATTATCACTAAAAATTGAATATCAATACGCAAACAATGTATAATTTGGGGAACAACTATAATTTCTTATATTTAAGTGGGCCCCCACCATGTTTTTTCTCTTAAAGCTGCGATTTTGTCATATTACATGCTATATGAGAAAATATCTAGTGAGTCATTATAATATCAATATACTTAAAATATTGATTCGCTACATGAAATTTTACATAGTTTTAGCCACATCATTTTACTCAGATTGTTGGTCCTTATTTTTTCTCTTTGATTTTCTGTAAAATTTATCATACAAAGAGGTCCAAACAGGTTTACCAAATATATTCATTAATTAACTCATTTCATCAAACATTGCATAGAAAAGACTACAAAAAATTTAAAAATCTAAACTTAACTATTGCATAAGGAAACCAAAATGATAAAATTTAAAAATCTAGGGGGCTTTGAAAATTATTCAGAAAAGTTTGGAGGAATAAAATTTTCCACAATTCCAATCTTTGTGTCTCAACTTTATTCCTCCCTAGGATGCCTAGGATGTGAACAAAATAACTTTATTCTAATAATAATTTGATCCTCTCTTGGATAAAAATAACTTTATTCCTCTCACTCATAATTAGATTGTAAAAAAAAAAAAAAAAACTATATTTCTATCACTCATAATTAGTTTGTGTTTACCGGTACCACCTAATAACCAAAAGGTCCAAAATTCGGGCACCTTGGCTTTTCATGGGAAACAATAGTTTCCTTCTACTTAAGAATTGCAGAAATCATCTTTTTCTTCTTTAATTCGGGGGCAATTTATGTTGATCCCTACAAAATTTCAAAATATAACGTTCACCCTATAATATGGCAAATTTCATGAATATCTCAAAACATAGAGATGATGTTTGTGTATACCCCTACAAAAAAATTCATGTATATCCCTCTCGTTTGTGTATTTGCTTCAGAACATTATGAAAGAGTAAGAAATATGAGAAGATGTATTCATGCGGCTGGCAAGTGAAATTACTCTTATCAGGGGGGAGGACGATCCTCATTCAGGCGGTACTGACTGTCCTTCCAACCTATCTAATGCAAGCATCATTACTTTCCAAAGAGATAATAAATCAATTAAATAAGATAATTAGGAGTTTCTTTTTGGAGAGGGGATTAAAGAATGCAAAGGCATTCACTGACTTGTGGCATGGAACAAAATATGCTTGCCAAAGAAATACGGAGGCATAGGCTTACCGAACTTAGAATCGAAAAACATAGTCATTCTATTGAACTCCATTTGGAACTTGAATAAAAATATACTAAATCCTTTGACTCATACACTATATACATCGTATGGCATAACAACAACTGAGAAGCTAATAAGCCTCCCAAAAACGTTGGCGTCTTTCTTTACTGTTGATCTTTCAACTCTAACGAGTATATACTCGATGTGCATCACACAAGGCAACGCTGGACATGTATGGAGGTGGAAACAATCCGGTGTATTCTCTTCATCATCGGCATATAACTTTCTAATAGATCAGGGTCCAGGTATGAGGTGCTATTGGCACAAGAGCCTATGGAAAATAAAAGCACCTCTTAAGATTAAAATCTTCTAAACAATCTCCAAAGCAAAGGATGTATAGTCCCAAACATCTGTTACTTGTGTCTTGCCAGTGGTGAATCATCAAACCACATCTTCACAAGCTGCAAATTTGCAAAGAAGATATGGAATAAATCGAATTAATTCTCATCTTAAACCGAGCTTATTCTCAACGGACGACTTGCTATCTTTTAGGCAATGGAACCGAACAGCGGCATGGGCAACCTTGAAGAAATATTGGGACCAACATTGGCTTGCAGCCATTTGGCAAATTTGGCTCGAATGGAATAGGCGGAGCTCTAACGGAACAACACTTGATGAAATCAAGGCTCATCAAAAAACTCTAGAGATCATCGCCCAATGGAAGGACTGTGGTTAGTAAAACCGATTATCAAGTGCTAGACAGAAGAGAAGAGTGTCAAAAAGTCTAGTTCTATTTTTCTCTTCTTTTTGTTTTTTGATTTTTTCTGTTTTGGACGTGATGTAATATATATTTGTAAATATAACTGCTAATCTTATATAAGTAATGGTAAACGAACGTTTATCGCGTATTTCTCAAGAAAAAAAAGAGAAGATGTATTCATGATTTTATCTTGTTTTGTAGGGGTATTTAAAAAAAGTTGGTATTTTTGTTTTCTATCTGTTTTTTCCAGCTAAACTCATTTGGTCCATTTCTGCATAAGCTATTTAATCAGCAAAATAATAGGGAACGAAACGAGCAAAATAACATAAGAAATAATTCATATATAAGAAGTCAGATTTCATCGTTCGGTGTGGCTAATTCATTGAGAACCGGTTCCATCTCACCTCGATATTTTCACGGCGAAAGTTAAGCTTAGCCTCACCTGGAGAAAATATAAATGAAACTGGTCTGTGATGGACAGTATTATAAACGCATCCGACCTCTTCGATTTCCATTTGAATCTATTCCACCTAATATTCCCTCTTGATATGGCTTCTTTTTTTAGGCAATGAAAGTTGGTTCCTTTGGAATCTTTTCCTTTCCCTTCACAAAACCAATCTCTTTCTCTCTCTCTCTACCATTTGATGCTAAACAATTTAAAATCATGAAAGCCCTAAACTCCTCAACCATTTTCTGCAGGAAATCTCGATCTTCGCCTGAGAAAAAGTTTCATGGTTGCATTGACCGGTTTTATCAGATGCTGACATGGATAGGTCATTCTGCCGCCGCAATTTTTTTCGCATCGCTAGAAAAATGTGCATGCATAAATGTTAGCACGTATGATGATGATCAAGATGAAATGACCGATGTGCCCTTGATTTTTAGCCATGGAAATGAAGGGCAAGTCAGGAAAAGAAGGAAGGAGGAGAACGGGAAGACGAATTGCGGATTTAAGGAGGATATGTATTATTAAAAAAGGAATTATTGAGGTATTTTGGATTGATTTTTTTTTTTTTTGTTATGTCTAATATTTGTTGCATGTTTTACTTTTTTCTCTTCTAATATATTATTTTATGTTTAATATTTGTTGCATGGAAGACATGCTTTTTCTTAAGAGATGTATGGAGGGTACATATAAATGGAGTTTTATGATATTTCTTTCTTGATATCATTTTTTCTTTTTTCATAGATAGGTGATTTTGATATTTGGTTATTTTTTTCCTCTTTCTGAATCAGGATGAATGAACATCTTTTCTTCCTGAGAAAATTATCATAGTAGTTTCATGAGAGCAGCAAAAAAAGAAAAACAAGAAAGTAGAACTAAATATCACGGGAATAATTTACAACTGAAATAATATTTGTGTTTTTTTAATGAAAAAAAAAAATCAAAGAAACATTTTTTATGAAAACAATAAACCAACCATATTTTGGGGTTTAAGTTAATGAAAAATTAAAATTTATAGGCAAAGTTTCACAATAATAATGTTTTGTTTAATTGCAATATACAATTATCATTTGACCCTTAATTATGTTCTCTCTATGTATAGTGGGCCCAATAGGCAATGATACACCTCTCTTTTGCACTGAACATGCTTAATGCTTTTCTCTAAACGAATAAAAGCTATTCACTTTTGTGTACTTTTATATAATTAACTTCTTTCTTAATCAAATAAAGTTCTTTGCAAATTTATATGTTAAAGGCCCTTTACACCATCTTATTAAATAAGTTCTATTGGGAATAATACCTAACTCAAAAACTAACCAGTAACGAACAAATACAAATTTTAAGGTCTGTAGTAATAGTATCATCATACTTTTAAGGGCTGATCGGCAAAAGAAAACAACCACTTTATGCAAAGGCTATACATGAGAATTGCCTTTACGTCCCTTCAGGGGTCCCAGCCACAATTATTTTGACCACTTTTGCTTTCTGCATGCCTTCTTTTCAAGCAAATTGAATATATTAAATAAGGATTAGGTATACTCAAAGAATAATCTACACATTAAATTGTAGGAAATATTAACTTAATATATTGAAGTTTAAAAGTTAATATTATGTTAATTGGTACGGGAACATGTGCATGTTGAAAAAGGTGCTTTTATAATTAATTCTCAATATTGTAACGAAGTGTTCAAAAGATTTGACTGAAAACTCAAGAATTTGCTTAGATTATGAATAAATTTAGAAACCATTTGTCTGTATAAATATGATTACGTTAGAACTTAGAGATGCTAAATATAGAAGAGATAAATATGACTTGTATTGTTTCTACAAAAATAAAATATATTCCGAACTTCATATTTTCTTCAATCAAATGCCAAATAGAAAATAAAAGGCATGGAGACTAAGATGGCCAAGAAAAAGAAAGGGAAACAAGGAGAAAAATGAGTAAGTTAAGGGAGCAGGGACCCTGCTTCTAGCAAAGCAGGAAGCATATACTGCTTCGCTAATAACAACCCTTATATCATTGGGCCTGATAATGGCCCATCTAATTTGCCATCATTGTGTTAACAGACAAATAACAGAGTTAATTCAATATTAGAAAGTTCATTAATTTTGGTTTCTATGTGACATCTAAATTACTGACTACAAATAATATTTAAACTACTTATAAAAATTTAGATAATCAGCAAAATAATAAAATAAAATTATTTTATATTTTAATTCAGTTATTTATTTTTAATTTATTATATATACTATTATATAGGATAGAAAAATAATTTCTTATTAGTTATTAGTTATTACTAATAAATTCAAATATAACACAACTCAAAAAAGTCAAATTTAAAATAATCAATAAATGGTTTAATTAAAAATATGCTAGAATTAAGGTATTGGACATTAAAAAAGATTGACATGCTCCTATTATTAGGATGACAGTTTTTTTTTTTTAATATTCTTTTCTATTCCTAGATATTATCACATATTAATAAGAAATAAATATTTAGTAAAAAATTATTATTTTCATATTTTCCATGCAAAGAAAGAGCAAATATAAAAATTATGGGCATGTTAATACAACTTACAAGATAATAAACTATGAAACAATAATATAAGATGTTATAATCTATTTTAATTAACTTCCTAATATGTAATTAACCCTGTTTAGCTCACGTTAACACATTGATTGCAAGTTAAATGGGCCATCATCAGGCCCAATGATCTAATGGTTGTCATTATCGATGCATTAAGCTTCAAAGCAGGGTCCCCGCTCCCGTAAGTTAATACTTAATAGTAGTAATGGTGAAGATAGAAAAGGGACAAAGAAGTTAATAAATTATATGTTCATCATGATTTAACACAGCCCATAATTCTATTCAAGTCTTAATTCTTCGTCTTTGGTTGGCCTTTGTTTTGAATCCTAATGGAAGGACAAGACCCATAGCATTTAAGGCCCACTATTTGTTTTTGAGTAAGATACAAAGGTTATAGAAGTGCAATTCATGCAAATCGCGGAAATTATATTATATCAGAAAGAAAATAAATTGTTCTGTAGCTTTTAGTCTTTGCTTTAAATTTAATACCGGCTATGATTATGACGTTTCGGTCCCCACTTGCAAAGTATGTGATTTATCTCATGTTTATTTTATATGCAATCAATATTAGATTTATAACTTTTTTTTTGAAGCTTCAAGAGGCGAAATGTCTCGACTGAGATTCTATTAAATAATAAAAAAAGTCTTACCACACATACATATATACATAATAGTTACATCTCACAACACCTAGCAAATAAGAGAGGGAGAAAGGAAAAAACAACACAGACAAGATAGCCACAAGCGGCCGCACGGCTTGTACACAGACAGCCAGAAATCATACGAAGATTTTCTAACATAGTTTTCTCCATTGGCTGGTTTGTTGGGCTTTCTCAGCTAGAATGTTGGTTAAGGATGGCTCCATGTTGGAAAATACCTTACGGTTACGGGTCTTCCATATGAGCCAGCAAGTGCTCAACCATTCTACGTCCCATCTTGACTTGTCTTCCTTGTTCATGCATTTGCCGACTCCATGCCAGAAGGCTTCTACGGATGGGGCGTTAGCTGCATCACGGTTCTTCCTGGTCCATATTCTTGAGGAGAAATTATAATGTAGGAAGAGATGAGTCGTCGATTCGGTCTCTCTGCTTGTACATAGCACACATTCTCCTTGATTTGGTCATCCCCGTTTTTATAAGTTCTCTTGGGTCAAGAGTCTATTCAGGAGCACCAACCACCCAAAGAAACGTATCTTTTTCGGGCACTTAATTTTCCATAATCGAGTATTGGATTTTGAGGATGAATGTGTAAGGTTTAGTACCTGGTAAGCAGATTTTGTAGAAAATTCGCCTGACACTTTCCATCGCCATACCGGTTGATCCGGTTGAGCCGTCGGATTGATGAGTGCTAGGATCAGAAAGATATCTTGTGCTTCTTTTCGAATGGAATGAATGTTTGAAGAGAGAAGTTCTGGAAATTGATGGCCCCATTTAGCACTTGAGATACCGACTTCGAGTCGTCATGCATGAGGTCATATATGTTTGGAAAAGAGTTTTGGAGAGTGCCATTAAATGCCCACCTGTCTTTCCAGTAGTTCACTCTCTCGCCATTTCCCAAATCATATGAAATGGAGACATTAAAGATTGGCATAAGAAGCTTAAGTTGCTTGAGGAAGAAGGATAAGGATTGGTTGTCGTTAAGTAAATCATTTGGATAATCGTAACCATACAACAATTTCAATGTTTTTGACCATTGACAAGTCGGGTTGGAGGCCCGAAGCCGAAGTCATTTTAGAAGAAGAGCATTATTTTGTTTTTGAATTGAAATTATACCCGTCCCGCCATTTTCTTTTGGCAAGCACATTCTCTCCCAATTAACAAGGCAATGTCCGCCAAGACATTTCTTATGTCCTCTCCACAAGAATGCTCTCACCATTTTGTTTATCTCATTTATAAGCCATTGCGGGAACTTGAATACTTGCATCTCGTAGGTTATCACCGGTAATAACACCGTTTTCACTAGCGTTAATCTATCTCCTAACGATAGTATTTTACCTTTCCATTTCGAAAGTCTTTTTTGGACCTTTTCTAGTATGGGCATTAATGTGGATTTAGTCGGCTTTTTGGTAGTAAGTGAGAGGCCGAGGAATTGGATGGGAAAATTGTCTACTTGACATGTGAAGATTTGCGGGATTAGTTCACTTAGTTCTTGCGGGATGGCTATGGTTGTACAAGATGTTTTTTGGCCAATTTATTTGCAATCCCGAGATAGAAGAGAAATTATCAAGAGTCTCTTTGAGAATTCTCAAGTTCCTGGATTGGCCTCGGAGATGATGGTTGTGTCACCCGCAAATTGAAATAGAAGAGGAGGGATGCGATAGTGTTGATTAAGTTTGTACAAAAGGTTTGTAACACATCGACCGCTATGTTGAATAGCATAGGCGACAACGGGTGTCGAAGCCCTTTTCTATGATAGAAGGGAATACTTTCATAGCCGTTGACTTTGAGAAATGAGGATGAAGAGCTAAATAGACTTTTAATCCACATTATCCATCTTTGAGGAAAGCCACGAGCTTGTAAGGTATGCGCTAAAAAAAATATTAGATTTATAACCTAAATAGATTTCCTCATCTTATAGAGTAGTATTTTGCGTTTAGACATTCATTTGGAATGTAATAAGTGGTATATCAAAGTAACTCAGAGTAATGTTTAAGAAAATGTCATTTGTGATTATGTTGCCTGTGGCTAACACGATGGCAACCAAAGAGAACGACTGCCTTGATGGCTGATGGGGAGGACGATTGTCATGTTATCATTTCCACTTGCAAAATATGAGATTTATGTTGGTTATGGGCAACCAATATAGGATTTATAATCTTAATGGATTGTCCTACTTAATGAACTATTTTTTTTTATTGGGCTCTTCCATCTGGGTCGTAATAAATTACTAACAACTGTTATGCTAGATTTTAGAAGGAAAATGAAAGAATAAAGAAAGATGAGGAGCATAATTGATCAAGATTTGAGAGAAATAAGGAAGAGCCAGATTTTTTTAATCAAAGTTTTATTTGATGTGGAGACTTCTATAAATCTCTAGATACCGTGAAAAGAAAAACCCTACAAGAAATAAGAAAGTTTTTCATAATTGTTTGTCATGAGTTATTTTCACAAGTGACAATTGAAATTGAAAATATGTTAGTTTCTTTATGTTTAAAATTGTTTTCAGGTTATTTAAAATCAACTAGACTCATTTAAACTTAACCTGGGTGAAGAGACGAAGGCTCTTTTGTTATTGTCATCATTACCGGAAAGCTATGCGACGACGATAGACGTTATCAATGGCAATGAGGATCTGACTTTTGAGGAGGTACGAGATTGCATTCCGAAAGAGGATATTCGGCGAACGGAGTGGAGCGAAGTCTCAGGTTCCACGAGTTCAGCCTTAAATGTAGAGAGTCGGGGTCGTGGAGGTCAGAGAAATAACAACTACAGACGATCTACGTCGAGAGGTCGCAACAAGTCAAGGCGGCGTGACGAGTTGGAGTGTTGGAACAGGGGAAGAAAGGGCCACACGGAACGGGACTCCAGATCTCCGAAAAAGGAGAAAATGGCGGAAACAAGTTCCGCAAATGCCGAAACACTCGTTCTAAGCATCGATAGCCCTATCGATTCATGGGTTCTGGATTCAGGCGCATCTTTCCACTGTACCTCATAGAAAGATAAGCTTTTAAATTTTAAATATGGAGAATTCGGAAAGATTTACTTAGCGGATGGTAAACCGCTATGCATATCGGGCATGAGCGATGTCCAAATAAAATCGAGCAATGCGTTTAGATGGACTTTGCAGGGAGTTGGGTATATTCTGAGTTTAAAGAAGAACTTGATCTCCATTGGGCAGATGGATAGTGAGGGATACAAAATCATGTTTGGGAACAAGTTATGAAAGATTGTAAAGGGCTTAATGGTTATGGCGAAGGATACAAAAATGGGAACTCTTTATCTGACGGACAATAAAGGAGATTTATTGGCAGTTCCAAGAGTGACAACTGACCCGATGTTGTGTCATAATTGTCTTAGTATCAGTCACAAAGGACTATAAGTGCTTCTTCAAAGGGTTTGTTACCCAAACTAAAATCGGTACAAACCTATATTTGTGAAACTGCGTGCTCGGCAAGCAAAAAGGGGTTAGTTTTTCAAAGGCCGGACGAGAACTTAAGACGGGGGAGCTAGACATGGTTCACAACAATGTGTGAAAACCGACTTCAGTCCAATCTCTCGGTGGCTGACACTACTACGTTACCTTCATCAACGATTCCACTAAAAAGGTATGAGTCTATTTTATTAAGCACAAGTCTAATGTGCTTATTGTGTTCAAAAGATGGAAGACGGAAGTCGAACTGAAACCGGCTTGAAACTAATCTAAAGTCGGACAATGGAGGAAGTAAGACAATGCCGAGTTCAAAGCATTTTGTGCGGACCACGAGATCAAGAAAATTCGGACAGTTCCGAATCGACTTCAATAAAATGGAGTTGCCAATTGAATGATTGGACTTTGAATGAACGGGTGAGGGCAATGAAACTGAACGCAGAACTATCGAAGATGTTATGGGTAGATACGGTTAACACTGCCTCATATCTTATAAACCGTACCCCAATGAAACCGCTTAATCTCGAGCTGCCAGAAGAGAAATGGAAAGGTAAAAAGATTTCTCTTAATCACTTGAGGATTTTTGGGAGTATTTGGTATGTCCATATTAATACAGATAAAAGGGACAAATTAGATGCTAAGGCCCAAAAGTGTGTGTTTATTGATTATGTATCAAATTACTTTTGTTACTGGTTTTAGGTCGAACAAAGTCGGAAAATAATTCGGTCCAGAGATGCAACATTTAACGAAAATGAACTCTATAAGGATATGTTTGGGTCAAATAGGAAATCTAAATCTAAGGGTAGAGTCAACCAAAACTCCGTCGTGGGATAAGTCTTAAGAGAGTCTGAGGTCGTCGAATTTTCATTCGGGGAATTGACTGAGAATGAAAATGAAACCCTTGCTGAAACTATATCGGACCAAAATCTAGAAATTCCGATTGTATAAGGCGAGATTAGTAGTAAAGGGGTTCCTACAGAAAGAAGGAGTTGACTACACGGAGGTATTCTCACCGGTGGTGAAACTGACAACCATTCGTACGGTGTTAAGTATTGTAACGGCCGAAAATTTGCACCTCGAGAAGATAGATGTCAAGACGATATTCCTCCATGACGATTTGGAGAAGGACATCTACATGGTGCAGCCTGAAGGTTTCGAGACCCCGGGAAAGAAGGGTATAGTGTGTAAGCTCAAGAGAAGCTTATACGGTCTAAAACAGAAACCCAGACAATGTCACATGAACTTCGATAAATTCATGTGTGATCGCGATTTCTGGAGAGGCGATCCTGACCATTGTTGCTTTTAAAAGAACAATGGAAATTCATACATTATTTTGCTTTTGTTTGCAGATGATATGCTTGTTACAGGTGCAAACATGAGTGAGATCAACAAGATCAAGAAGGAGTTGTCAAGAGAATTTGAAATGAAGAATCTGGGGGCAGCAAGCCAGATTCTTGGGATGCGGATCACTCGAGATCTAGCGGCAGGTATACTGACCTTGTCGCAAGAGAAGTACATCAGGAAGATGTTGGAGCGATTTCGAGTAGATGATGCCAAGTCGAGAAATACTCCACTTGGTGCATATTTCAAACTCTCCAAGGAAGAATCACCGAAAACCGCCGAGGAAAACCACAAATGGCAAGAGTGTCGTCCGCGTCGGCAGTGATCAACCTTATGTACGTAATGGTGTGCACGAGATCCAATATCGTAGATGCAGTGGGAGTTGTGAGTCAATTCATGGCGACTCACGGCATCGATCAGAAGGATTGTCGTCTTTATGAAGTCTCTAAGTGGGAGATTTTTTGGTGTGCAGACTTTTAGAAAACTCTAGATACCGTTAAAAAGAAAACCTGCAGGAGATAAGAAAGTTCTCCATATTTGCTTGCCATGACTTATTTTCATAAGTGACAATTTAAATTGAAAATATGTTAGTTTCCTTATATTTATATTTCAATGCATTAGGTGTTAATTGAGCAGTAATTATTTGGGTTATTTTCTATATTAGATATGACTATCACTATAAATAGAAGGATATGGAGTAGAATTTATTCATTCCAACAATTACAAATAATTGTATTGTATTTCTCTTTTCTCCAAGTATAAAGAAAGTGTTTGAGTGCCGACGACCGTGATTTTTATTTTTTTAGAGTTTTCAAATTAAATCTTTGTGTTTCTGTGTTTTGCTTTTTATGTTTGCTGTTGCGTTTCGGTTCCTAACAAGTTTATCAAAGAAGAATACTTTGAAATTGAGAGGAGAAAATGTTGAGAAAATATCAAAATTGATAAGAACAAATCAAGATTAAGCTCTTTTAATAGGAAGAGATGAAGACTAAGCCCTTTTCACAGGAACAGATCAAGAATTAACCGATCAAATTATAACCGCATATGAGTAAAACAGTATTTAGTCTTAAAATGCCAAATTAAAAGAAATTATATTTTTGAAAGATAAAGCCATATAACAAATCGATCTTTTTATCTTGACCAATCGTTTTGAGGGAAAAGATTGATGACCAAAATTCAAAAGCAAAAGAAATCTACACAACTCCTGTGTTTTAGGGACCTCTATATATACCTAGTCTTAAAATCTTAATATATCTACTCATGTAATATATCTAAGGCGACACAGAATGGACCAGTAATTAAACGGACGTGGCATGTATATCTCGTTGTCTACGTTCATAGATCATAGTGGACCTTATGTATTCCTTTGGTCAAACCCGATGCATCAACTTTCTTTTATATCTTTTGTCTGAGTACAAAGTAATTGTTAGCTTTATCCCTAAGTTTTTAAGCAGCCCATGTGATTGTTGTTATCAATGTTGTAAAAGTCACAAATCGAGATGGGAATTTGGAATTAATCAGATTAATCGGGATTGGTCGGCAATTAATCAAACGATTATGTTAGTACAAATTATTATATTTTAATTATAAAATTATAAACTAACACTATAATTTCTTAACAAAAAAATAATTAAATTCATCTACCAAATAACATGTTAAAGTAACACTATAACTTCTCAGTCCTCGCTCACAAAAAGCTAGTCCCTGCTCGTCGTTTGAATCGCAATTCGCACGAATAGTAAGAACTAAATCCTAAGTCTAGACACGAAGAGTCTACAAATATTATTTTTTGGATTTTTTTAGAAAATATAGGACCAAAACTCATAAAAATCGGCCCAAATCAGGCTTAAATCGGACAAAAGATTTTTAAAAAAGATTTGACTAAATCCAGTCATTTTTCTAAAGATTTGATATTGATCGGGGATTAATCGGTCCAAATCGGAGATTTTTACAACACTGGTTGTTATACACTGAATTTTTGAAAGTCCCACATTTCATAGAATTATTATTTTATAAAATTAGACATTTTTACACCAAGCTAATGTTTTAGTAATATCTAAAGTTATTTGTATGGCCATTTTTACAGTATATTGAGGAATTTCTTGTTTGTTGGAAGTGTATTGTAATAGATTAGGTTGAAGACTTTAGTGTGTAATGTTATTGTTAACCAAATTTATTTATTTATTTAATTCTACATAAACATCTATTGATTACCAGGATTAATCTGCAAGATCAATTCCTTTATTTTGTTCTATATCAACAGAAACAACGTTTCATATAGAAGAGAAATTAAATTCACTACAAATTTACCTTGTGACTAATAAAAATTCATTAATGTGTGCTGATGAAAAAGATGAAATACATGTTTTATCTTGTAAAATATGAACTTAATGAGCTAAAGTTGATTTGACAATGAAAATAAAAAAATAAATATGTCAATGTACAATAAATGCTCATGTAGGATTATATAGCTTGTAGCATTTTTTTAGTACATTTTATTGTGGAACCCAACCATGTACAAGTTGGATTTGATGTATGGCAAAACTTGTGTAAGAAAAAATATGCAAAAATGAAACTACAAGAATGAATAAGAGAATGGAGGGTGGGACCAAGCGAGTTGATTTATTACTTGCATCCTACTGATTACCACTATATAGCTGGAACATATATTCTTTTCTATAGTGCGAGAAGGAAAATAATACATAGATAAATATATTCAGTACAAAATGGACCTAGCGACAAGAAAAAAAAATTAATATGTGCTCATCAATGAGATGATAAATAACTAATTTGTTGCAAATATTGAACTTATGAGCTAGAGTTTATTTTATCACAAAATTTATAACATAATAAAATATGTCATTTCATGTAGCATTTAATGAGCATTTGTGCAAGTAATGATCATGTAGCATTAAATGAGCATGTGTGCAAGTAATGATCATGTAGCATTTAATGAGCATGTTGCATTTACTTTGAGTGGGTTTTTTCGTTGGGAGCCATCTGTGTAAAAAGGCAGATATTTTAACATAATTTTCCATTATGAAGTTCTTCTATTAATTAAGCCCCACATATGCCCCTGATTGTGTGATTTAATAAGTTGAATCTACTGATTACCAGTATCAATCAGCACTATATGTTATTTGAAAACAGTGTGAAGTTTAAAAAATAATGATAAAAATGCTGCTCGTTAATGGAAAATTTATGATGTGATGTACATAAAGATATAAATAAGTGATAAAAATCTATTAGTTAGTTACAACTATGGAAATTATAAGTTAAAGTGTAATTCACCAAAAATAATTTGTATTGTATATGTAATGATCATATAACGTTAATGAGACCGATTAATTTAATTTAGCTGAAGGCAAACATTTAAAAATTACAAAGGTTTCTTTTTTTCTTATACATTTGCAATAAAAAGAAAAAATAAAATAAAAAAAAACAATTGGGCTTTTCTAAAGAAAATATGTCATTTCATTGTGCAAGTAATGATCATGTAGCATTTAATGAGTATGCTGCATTTACTTTGAGTAGGTATTAAAATGTTGGGAGCCATCTGTGTAAAAATGCAGACATTTTAACATAATTTTCCAACATTTTAATAAGTCTAATCTACTGATTACAAGTATCAATCAACACTATATGTTATTTGAAAACAGTATGAAGTCCAAAAAAAGATAAAAATGCTGGTTTTATTGTACATGTAATGATCATACAAATTTAGTGGGACCCAGCATGGTATAAATTTGATTAGTTTTGTGACAAAATCCTTGCAAAAAAATTAAAATATTTGCAAAGATATCACTTGTAAATTGTAATGGTCATATAGCATTAATGAGCATTTAATGAGTATGATTATTTTAATTGGAGTAGACATCTAGTGGGACTCAGTATGATACAAGTTTGATTAGTTTATGACAGGAAATATTTGCAAAGATATCACTCGATTGAAGTACAAATTCATCTTGAAAAATGTAAACCACTATATCCTGATTACCAGTAAATATTATTGAAGAAAAACCGGAAAACTCATACAAAGTGATATAAGTATGATGTCACGCTACAACTTTGTGTCATTCTGGGGGCTAACTAAACTTTTCCTATATTTATTGAATGAATTTGGTTTGCAAGTCTTTATTCGTGACTCCATGTGGCTAACTTGTAAGGGGAGAAAGGACTGTTTTCTTTCTTTCTCTTTGTTAAACCAAAGTGTCTTTAGATGGTTTGAGAACTTCTCTTTTCCTAACAGCTAAAAGTTTCTAGTGAATAAAGAATTCTAATGAAAAAGTTAAATTGGTCCATTATCGGCCCCTCATTTCAAATTTGGGCAAATCTGTTGGGCGATTTTCTGCCTCTCATTTAGTTCCTTACAACTTTTTACGCCCCATAAGCCATGTAACCTTTCGCATTATGAAATGACTCAAAGGAGGGTAGTACAAAACTGAATTGATGGATAATTCGATGTTGATTCATAAATCATAATTATGACTAAATTTTACTAGAATCCAAACCCAAAACCACATAAGATAACAAATTCATTAAGCTCTCTAAATCCAGAAGATCAAAATAATCAAAATTCAAAATGACCCATCGGAACGGACGAATCTAATTCTTATTTTATCCCAGTAATTATGTAATGGTAGGTCCTGTGATAATTGGACAGAAAGAAAAAGAGTCATTTAACTAATCTATCAAACAATGAATTAGCACTTAAATCCATTTCTTCGTGATTAAGTTATGTGCTTTATCAAATGGGTCCCAATTTTAGGTTTGCACCCATTCTGTCATGGTCAATTTTCAAATCACTCCCTACTTTTTCTCATGATTTGTTCTATTTAATAGTTTTACTCATGTCTCATGATATTAGCTTCAATTTTCTAACTAAGAAAACAGAGTTCTGATTCATACTTTCTAAATACTAATGCTCAAATTTATCAAAAACAAAGTTGCTAATATCGGAAGAATCCATAATCTAATATACTAATTAAATGATACTTTATTATGATATGAGTGTTGCTTATAATCTTAAAATATATATGTAATGTTATTTTATTCTTTTTTTGTCTAAAATCATCTTTTTTCAAGAACGTTGGTACTGGTATATCATTCACACAAAAGGAATGCACATATTTTTCGAAAATACCTTAATATCTCAAAAGCAAATCCACTTCTTATTGCAAAAATAAATCCACTAAACACCACCTTAAGGTTATTTAAGTGCATCATGACGGAAAAGCCCCACTAATCCTCTCCATTTCAATTTTCAAAACTAACCACTTATTTTTTGTTTATTCAATCCCACTCACCAATGGAGCTCTTTAAAAAGTTAGTAAGTGTTTTGTATAATTGTATGTCGAATTTGAAAAGGAGAAAATTGTATATAGAACTTAGAACTTAAGTAAAATTTACTTTAGTTATTGAACTATATTTTTTCTTAATTGTCTTCTAATTTTATCTATATAGAGTGAAAGATTTGTCATAGAGATAATTTGGTGTAGCATTTTTCACATAATTAACAAATATGAGAAATATATACTACTTATAATTTTGGACGTATGATACACATCTGACACGTGTCCAGTGTGTTCGGATTTTCTGTGACATCTACATTATAATTTTACATATAGTGAATTGTATTATTATAATTTTTTTAATTCATTAGATATTATATTATAGTATTTAAAATTAGTAATGTTTTATTTTCATATACTTATCTAAATTAAAATTACATCAATTAAAAAATTCAAATATATACTATATATTATGTACGTCCGGATTTTTTCTGGCATCTGTATATAATTTTGCACATGATGAGTTATATTATTATATTTTTTTTTGAACTTACTAGATATTATATTATAGTATTTCAAATGAGTAATGTCTAATTTTCATATGCTTACGTAAACTAAATTATATTAATTAAATAAATTCAAATATATACTATATAATACAAAAAATATAAACCGAAACGGAGCGAGATAAGCCCTAGTTTTACAAATATTAGATAAAAACACAAATAATTGTAAGACGCCAAATATTCTATAAACCCTGCATAACACAAATAGACCCAACACACTGGTCGATGAATTGTGCTAGTGGTAGATCGACTTGTCTACTTAAATAACTTTTTCTTGCTTGAAAATAGCTTTTTTTTTTAATAACCAAGGTGCGGCTAATTTACATTCTCTCAATTTAGTTCCACAGTGTTACAATTGTCTCTCATTTCTGCTTAAAATGGAGAAATAAATTCCAAAGAGCCCCACAAAAATTTCCTTCTCGCCGCGGCCAAGCAGAAAAGAACCAAGAAAAGACCAACCAATCATGGCTTGCCAAGTCATAATTCATTTGTCATGTGAGCTCAACACCAATCCCCTTCCTCTTGGCTATAAATAACAAACCCCTCCAATGCTATCTTCCCTTTTCTCCCTCTCCCCTCTCACCCCCACCTTAAAAAAAATTCCGATTTTGCCCCCAATTATGTCAATTAATTCTTCTCTAGACCTCTCTTCTATCCTAGACCTGGATCAGGATTTTGGGTTCGAGTTTGATCCAACCGTATCAATTGATCTAACAAATTCGGTTGATCGGACTCACTCGGTCCAACTGTTATCTATCTCAGAACAAAGAAGACTACGTCGGAAAATTTCGAACCGTGAATCCGCACGTAGATCTAGGGCTAGAAAACAACGACACTTGGAGGAAAGACGTGTCAAACTTGCCAAACTCAAATCCGAGAATCAAAACCTGTCAAACAGACTTAGGTCCGTGTCAAACCGGTATAAGCTAGTTCAGTATCAAAATTTGCAGCTGACAAATGAGTCTGTCATGCTCAGACATAGACTCGCCCAAGCACGTCGGGTTCTAATCCTATCACAGCTCCAAAGACTCGTGACATCACCGTGTGGTGGGTTTGCACCAGGATCAGGATTTGAATTCGGATCAGGATTCGGATTAGAACAAGCTCTTGCTTCTTTGATTTTTTAGAAGTCTAAAACATCAAAAAATTTGAATTATATAAAGGGGATATTTTTGAACATGATTTGCTGGCTTTTAACAAACGCAATTCTTTTCGCATGCAAAATATCGCTTTTTAGAATTTTTTTTCTCTTTTGAATGAACGTCTTGAATTGTATTGCTGCGTCGAGATTCGTGTGTGAACGCACGACAAATATTATAGCGCCATGCAAAGTTTGCTAACAATTAACGACATTATTAACATGACTCGAAGGCATTTTAGCCTGAACACATGTTTAATAACTGACATTTGAGTAAATCAGTGTTGAATTTGTGTGAATTAATAGATGGTACCTTGAACATATTTTGTGGCCCCTTAAAAGATGACATAATATCGCATATAACCTTGCAAAACAGAACGTTGCGCCATATACCTCCAAAAAATACAAATTAAACATATCTTTTTGGACATTTGAGGATTAGATCCACTTTTTTCTCTTTTCACACAATTCTGATGTTATGTTATTTTGAATCATATCTATAGGGATGATATTTAAATTTTTTCTTGTTCTGTATAATATTGGTATTATTTTGTATTATATAATTTACGCATAATAATATATATCAGTCAGCGAGTGCGGCTGTTGTCCAATACCTTTTGCATCATTTTTTTTTCTTCAAAGACAATGAGAAAAAAAATAGAAGGTAATCAGGAAAATTGCCTTGGCCCCTAATACCAACGTTTCCACGATATTGTTCTATGGAAGCGAGCGGACAGAAGAGATTTGCCCTAAACTATCTCATGATTAAATCTCATGATCCTTTTTTTTTTTTGAATATTTGGAGCAGGCTCACAAGTCCTGCGTCCAATTTTTATTAGAATAAAAATTATTTACAAAATTATTTACAAAAAGAAGAAAAGAAAACTATACAAATTCACCAAAAACTACCAAAGAAGAAAGAAAAAACAAATGAAAGAAAAGAAAGAGAAACTAAAAAAGAAAATTAGGAAGTAGCTTCAATAAAGTCTCTTCGAGTATGTAGAATCAGCGTCGCTAGCTCCCAATGGTTGGAGTAATTTTCTGTGAACATTATATTGCATCTCTCCCTCCAAATTCCAAAGAAGAAGAATATTAATAATTGTTTTAGCTTCATCGATTCCCCTCCTTCAAAAATTTGTTGTAATACAACTACATGATTTTGTGATGTATTCAACTCCTGGTTTAGTAGTTGTGCTACAATTTCCCAGACTCGGGCTGTAAAGGGACAAAGGTTAAACAAATGTTCCACCGATTCGCTTTCCCTTTTACAAAGTGCACATCGATTAACTATGGGCTAACCTCTTTTTAATAAATTATCGACTGTCAAAATTTTATTTTATTGTGCTAACCAAATAAATATTTGCATTCTCAATGGTGCTCTTATTTTCCAAATATTTTTCAATAAATTACCAGAATAAATACCTCTAGATAGCACTTTGTAAGCATTTCTGGTAGTAAAACAGTCTGTCTGTTCCCATTTTCATTTAATTGAATCTCCTGACGCTACGAGATTCAAGGAATTGATTTTAATTTGCATTTCTAATAACACTTGCATTGCCTTGTTTGATAATGGATTTCTTGCGTGCAAAGCTCTTGCAAGATTTGTTTCTTGAACACACTGATAAAATTCCGCCAATGTACCGTTTCGTTGTTGGGAGAAAGAATATACGGATGGTAGTGCAAATTTGAGTCTTCCATCACTCCAATTTGAATCCCAGAAATTGATCATTTGTCCATCCCTAATAGTAAATTCTGTGCTAGCAAAAAAAAAATTCAATAGTTTGCAGACATCATTTCAGAAGAAGGAATCTTGGGTTGAATTCCTTTTTTCATCCGGATTTGCAAACTGTATAGGACTTACTAACTTTTGCCAAGTAGATCCGTTTTCTTGAAAATATTTCCATAACCATTTGGTCATAAATGCTTTATTAAATAAATCTCATGATCCTATATTCCTTTTATCAATTCTTCTATATAACAAAATAAGTGCTTACAATTTTGTAGTCATATATTTCAAAAAAAAAAAAAAAAAAATTTCACCTCTTTGAGTACACTTTATGTAACATCATTTCTACGGAGATCGTTAAAAAACAATTAGTATAATTTTGTATCACGATAGATGAATTGCTTACCAAAATTTTACTCATGGCTCCTAAGAATCGCCAATTCCAATTCTGTTTAAGCCGATTCGAGTCGGAATCAACAAGTTTCGATCCGGGTAATACACGATTCTCACAATTATATAAAATTATTTTTTTTATATAAATTAGTTCGATTTTTAATCCGATTCGCGATTCTAAATCGCTATCATGGGGGAGATTCCCATTTTCCGAATCTTGTTTTACTGACTCTAAAAAAAAAAGTTCCTGGGACTGAAAATTCGTGAAAAAAGAGTACTGAAATGTTGCAAAAATAACAACTTTTTTAGATTAGTAAAAAAGTAAAAAGTTTATAATCAGTCGTCCACATAGAAAGGAAAAGCATGATTTTTAATTTATAATGTCTGCTTTAGCTTTTACTGTTTTGGATTTTAGCGCGTTAGTGACGGTTTGTTATTGTACGCTAATGTAACTTTCGATGCGTGGCAAAATTGGACACAATGTTAGACAAAATTTTCATGTAGTTTTCATAGTTTTTATTTTATTTTATTTGTATGTAGTTTTCATAGTTATGGAGCAATTAATGCGCAAATAATTATGCCCACTGATTAAGCAATTTTTCCACCTAGTGAAAGATACATTAGTTTATAAATTATAAAACAATTACTCATAAGAAATATTATTGATATTTTAGGGATATTTTGAAGAAAAAAATGAATTAGTTCTAAAAATAATTGCAGCCAATTTTTTTTTCTAAAAACAACCCACCTACTTTATTATCTTTTTTGGGCCATCAATTATGATATTTTTTGCGAAAAAAATGAAAATCGTACTGGGTAATCAGATATATTAATTATTACCCCGCTACCTTAATTTCCTTTTTACTTTTTTTGGTGACTACTGATGAGCTATAGTGATAGTGATGTGGTTGAGCTTTTCTTAATCAATTATAATTAGAAAAGATTTGAAGAATGGAAGAAAATTATTTATCATATTTATTTTTATGTATTTTTTTCTCGTTTTAAATTTTAATATTATATTTTAGGAATATTTTTATGGTCTATTCTGAAATTAGGAATGATGTTTTCTTGGCAAAAAGTCAAGCATCTCCTATATAAGGAGTCCAATTGTTATTGTAAAAAACAAGGCATGAATTATCAATAAAGTATTTTCTTTGAGTTGTGTATGTACTCCTCTTTGTATCATTTTTTTTGAAGGGTTATTCTCTTTGTATCGTATCTTGTTCTTTTTCCTCTCTCTATTATCTGGCATGTCTGCTATCATATATCTTTTTTCTTTTGAGAAAAACTACGAGCGCTCGCTCGCTTCGTTTTTTAGTTCACTAATCGGAGAAAAAGAAGTACAGAGTTCGTGAACCAATGGCTCACTGAATTACATCCAACTATGTAAAAAGGATAAATGAAATACATCCAACAACAGGAAAAAGATAAATGAGTGAAAAGAAACTCAGTGAACTATCTAATGTCTAAAGGATGACAGAGATCCTAAAAATATCTAAGACAAAGTTTGGCGAGCTCCTTGCTCTGGTGTGCAAGCCGACTATGTATGGTTGTCTTTCCCTGAATTTCGTTCTTTTCAGATTGTTCAGCACGTTGCGGCCCACAGAATGTCCCATTTGATTCTATGAATATCTCGGAGGGGTTTTCTAATGATTTGCCATCTATCGAAAAAATGGTTTTGTCTCTCCGTGGTTTGATAGTCTGAGAGGATGTGTGTCCAGACTCCGGTAGCGTAGATGCAGTCGGATAGAAGGTGACAGCGCGTCTCATTGGCTAAGTCGCATATTTTGCAAATCAGGTCATTTGGCCAGTTGCGTTTTTGTAACTGGTCAAACGTGAGGATTCTGCCTCTGATTGCTAACTAAAGAAACAGTTTTACTTTCTCCGGTATTTTGATCTTCCAGAGTGTTTTTTGCCAAACGTTCATCAGTCCAGAGTGAATGAGTGTGAGGTAGGCTTTCTTTGCTGAATAAATGTGGTCAATACCCCATCGCCAGGTCACTGTCGGAGGGTTAGGGATAGGGATAGTTGCTGAGTTGTAAGCCGGGAGTAATGAGTTGAGATCCTTGATGAAGAATGACGATGTGGTCGGATTTATGAGTGGGAGCTAACGAGCGGAGTGACAGTCATAACTAATGAGTTCATGCCAAAGGAAGTGAGAGTGATTATCAATGCGCCAAAGCCATCTCATAAGAAGGGCGTTGTTTTACATTTTCATATCGGTGATACCAAGACCTCCATGATTCTTTGGTAAACAACAAGTTCTCCAATTAACAAGGCAATGACCGCCACTACATTTGGCATCTCCTTTCCAAAAGAATGATCGAATGATTTTATTAATCTCTTTGATGACTCTGATGGGTTTGCATCATGTAGGTGGGAAAGGTGATAGAACCGATTTGATGAGCGTGATTCTTCCTCCATAACTTAGGATCTTTCCTTTCCAAGATGCTAAGCGTGATTGAATTTTCTTGATGAGCGATAGCAATGTGAGTTTCGATGGTTTCGTCAAGGTGAGTGGCAATCCAAGGTACTTGATCGGAAGGAAGCTCCGTGGACATTTAAGAATATTTTTGATGGCATCATGGAGATGTGAAGGGATGGCTAGTGGAATGAAGCAACTTTTGTCCCAATTGATTTCTAGGCTTGATATATCGGAGAAAAGTTGTAGCGTCTCCATTAGTATTTTGAGGTTGTGAGGATGTGCCTCCATGAAAATTATGGTGTCATCCGCGTATTGGAGGATTTTTGGAGCTATTCTAATAGCGTTGGTGAGTAATGGATTAATCTTCATTAGGGTAGCTTGAAGAGAGTCAATGGCTAAATTGAAGAGCAATGAAGATAAGGGATCTCCTTGGCGGACTCCACGTTGATGGAAAAAATATGGACCATTAATTCCATTTGACTTGACGGAAGAACTAGATGATGAGAGGAGATTGTTAATCCATTGGATCTATCGTGGGGGGAAGCCCCTTGTGTGTAATATGCTGTTGAGGAAACTCCACGAGATGTTGTTGAAAGGTTTTTTAAAATCTATTTTCATCATGATCGTAGGAATTTTATTATTCTGTGAAAAGTTGAGGATTTCTCTCGTCGCTAGGAATGTGTCAATGATTGAGCGATTTTTGATAAAAGCGGCTTGTCTTTTATCGATGAGATTCACCATGCGAGGTTGAAGCCGAGTTGCTAGGAGTTTGGTGATGATTTTGACGGGTAATGAAATGATGCTAATGGGACGAAAATCGGTAATATCAATGGCATCCTCTTTTTTTGGAATGAGCGACATGGCAGCCTGGTTCAATAAGGTGACGTCTAGTTTATTGTGATAGAAAGCATCTAGAATTTTGATATAATCATTTTTCACTAATTCCCAAAAGTGTTGAATAAACTCACACGGGAAGCCATCCGGACCGGAGGATTTTTCGTTTTGAAGTGAAAAAATCGTGTGTTTGCTTTCATCTATGGTAAAGGGTCTATCTAACCGATGTTGGGGAGGGTGGGTATAGGGTGGTTAGGTTGATGGATCTGGTTGCGAGTTGTGGAGTACACATATTGTTGATGAGTAATGAGTTCTCCACAAGGGTGTTGTTATGGGATAGTTTGAGGATTGTATTTTTGTTTCTCTGTTGGGAAACGATTGCACGGAAGTAAGAGGAATTCTTATCACCCAGTTTGAGCCAATTTGCGGAGGAACGTTGTTGAAGGAATTATGCCCTAGGCCAAAGTGTTGGACTAGAGATTAGATTATGAGAAACACGTTTATCCAGTTCATATATAAATGAGTGTATGGGTGACTAATATATTTATATATATTTGATCTACCATGAATGATACTTCGGGTTCACGTCATCAGAATACGTGATTCTGATAGTAGAACTGTGAACCAACGAATGACATTCTAAACCGTCCCTAGTGATTTGTAGGATGTTTATAGAGATAAACATACTTCAGGTAAGAAGCTACATATCCACACAAGTATATTCGCAGACTGGATGATTATGTTTGCTGATCATGGAGATAGGGATGTAAAGTCTGGAATATAGGTACGGGTTAGAGAACACGTACTGGACTGACCACACTATGAGAATATGCATGGTATATGTCATTAGTAATTCTCATATGAATAGTGTGCTTGTTCCTACGACCTGAGGTCACCATGGATTCCTGTATGTGAAACTGCATATTTTAATATGATTCTACGTCATCCGTAATGGGATGATCATTAGGGTCATCATTAGGTATGCACTGAATCATGACGAGGAATGTGAGTGACCAAGATGGAATTTGTTCCTCTCGTCCAGAGGGAGATATCTCTGGGCTCCCTGATGAACTAGGACTGAAGGACATGCATGGCCATGCTCAAAATAGATTAACACGTGTTGTTAATATCATTTTGTATTTACTCAGTCTAATTCTCGATCAGGATGACTTTGATCAAACTCAAGGATGACATATTACCGTGCCTTGTGATCAAGACATATATCTAGAACAAAAGGAATAAGCAAACATCTATTCAGATAGGTTTATGATCGCTGATCATTTCATTTAACATGGGTAGTCATGATACCATTCTAGAGGTTACTCATGACTTACGATCTTTAGAAGATCGTTGCTAGTGTTAAATGGAACCTACACGGTCACACATCGAACAACGTCTATTCGGGAAGAAAATGATCTCAAAACAGCTATACATATGATGTATAAATTGGTGTAGGAAATAATCAAACATTAGATGTTTGATTGTGTAAAATACAGCCTTATTCCGTTGCCAACAGAATGGTTCCGTTGAGAACGGTTATTTTTCATTTTATATATTATTTTCTCATTTTATATACTATTTTGCCATTTAATATACTGTAGTGATTCCTTGACAGCCAAGATTTCACATATGGAGTGCAGTCTTATTCGATTGTCGACGGAATGATTGTGTCGACAACAGAATAACGCATGAATTCGGTTTTTAGTTATGGTAACTGCCCAATCCTTCGCCAATCCTCTAGTATAAATAGATGGACAGCCCCCCTCTATTAGACACACATTATAGAGCCTTTAGGCTGCCGTAATACAAAGAAAAAGAGAGAGAATTTGTGAGAGCCTCTTGGAAGTATTTTTAGACTCGTCTAGCCGAGTTCGGTTATTCCGACAATTCGAAGTTCGATGCCGATACGAGTAGAGGTCTTCTGAATTGAAGACTAGCAAGCGATCATTTTCTTTTCCCTAGGAGAAACAAGGAGTTCGTTCGAGTCGAGTTTCAGGAGCACGAAGGAGAAGGAAGCGAGACGTAGCAGTTGAGACCTACATCCGCTGTAATCTCCCAGATCAGGAAGATCCGAGGTATAAATTTTAATAGCTAATCTCGTACCTTTATTTCCTTTACGATGATCCTAGAGAGGGTTGAACCCGTAGGTTCCGCTGCGCATGTAACGTACATGGCTACGGGTTACCCAACATTTGTTGCCAGTATTCCTCTTGTAAATTGACTAAAAAAGTTTCTCGTTCTCTTAGATTGATTCATAAGTTACGCTCATCAATGGTGAGTTGCCTAAGTTCCTCCCATTTGTATAGCATTTGAATGAAGAGTTTGCAGGAAGCAAGCATGGAGTCATTGTTATCCTTCTTTGATCTTCTCCAATGGATGAGTGCCTTTTGTACTCGCTGAAGTTTTAGTTTATGAGATTGAGCCGAATTTAAGTTAGGCTGAGAGTCACTCCATGATAGAGAAATTGTTGTGTTGGATTCGGGGAGCTTGAGCCAAAATCGCTCAAACTTGAAGGTCGGGCGCCAAGGTTGGCATTTGAGAAGCGATAGTTTGAGTGGAGCATGATCGGAGATGGTGGTGGGGAGGTCGGAGAGAGAGAAGAAAGAACTTGTAAGGAGGAACTCATTGGAGAATAGAATTCGATCAAATTTGGAGAAAGTAGGAGTGGGCCGTTTGCTAGATCAAGTGTATTTGCGGGAGTATAAGGGTACTTCAGTGAGAGATAAGTCATGGATCATTGTGTTAAAAAGAATGATGAAATCGATGGAGTGATTGTCACCAGTGGATTCGGTTAGATCTCTAATGAGTTTAAAATCTCCAAGGAGGAGCCAATAACCTTTCTAATGACTTCTGATGTTCCTCAATTCATTAATGGAAGGTAGTTTTTGATCTTCTTTTGTGAGTCCATATACGTTGGAAATTAGGATAGGTGTGTTGTTGGAATCTAAAAGATTGGTATTTAAGGAGAAGGTAGTAGAGAAAGAGTTAGCAAGTGAGAGGCGGTTACTCCAAGCCGTCATAAGACCGTCTTTAGCCCCGGTGGCGTTAAGAAATTGGACGTTTTTGAATTTGGACGTCTGCTATCATATATCACTCAATTATTGTCGATAAGAAATATGCTCAATTTTTTTTTCTCAAATTCAGTTATATTCACAATGTAAACAAGGTAATCAGTATAACTTCATATGATTTATTGAATTAGTGTTTTATGTTTATCGCTAATTTCATTAAAAAAACGTTATATTCTTTCATTTCTCAAATTGCACTGATATTTCCCAGCAATCCATGTGAGGTTGTTAGCACACAAGATCATGTAATTAGTTTGATGGCTTGTATTTTATTTTCCTGAGAAGCCCTTTTTCTTGGCAATCTATGCGAGATTGTTCGCACAACCAAGTATTATTGGTGGATTGATATTATGTGTTCTATGATTTTATCTCTGATTTCATAAAAATCGTCACATTATAGTTTATCATAATTGACAAATTGTTGAGTTATATGAATATTTTAATGTTCAAGCAAATTCACTATAGATTTTTTTAAATTTATTTACTGTCTATTCTTAGTTTATTTATATAGTAACTACTTTGGGGTAACTATGGAGTTATGCAAACTCATCATACGTTCGTGTGTTGAAGTCATATTTTCCAACTTGTGTAGCATAAAATCGGTGCTGAATTTAATTATTTCATATAACTTAAGGTAAATGATGCTTGATTTAGATCGAATTGAAATAAATGGGTTTCTATCGGAATAAATTCTCAAATATATCGATGCTACGAAAAAATAAAGTATTAAAGGTACAGTGAGAGGAGTGCATGTTAACTAATATATATGCTTATCTTGTTTCCTATTTTTAGCGAGCTAATCTATAGCCGGAAACAAACTTGTGTATTATTCTTGAATTCATTATGAGATACAATGCACTTACATTCGTACAAACAAATTAAGATAACAACATTGACTATTTGAACGAACAAAGAACCATCGGAAGAAGGAACGAACTTTGTACTCATTTTTCCTAATTTTGACTAATTAATGGTGCCAGTTACTTAGATAGTAAACCACATTACCGGACCATGTTCAAATGACTTATTAGTTAATTCTCTTATCCAAGCAAGTCTCACGAATTAATCTTTCTTATTGATATACAAATTCTCTTATCCAAGTTTCGCCAACTAATATTTTCTCCTCTTCGGAATTAGAAAAAATGAGTTCTTGCTATCCAAAATATTTGAAGCTCAATGTAATTTCCAACAATGGCAGGTGGATTTTACAAAATCAGACATACATTCATTCACTGAAAAAAAATGCTCTGATGAGAAACTTACTTTCAAGCGGCCCCACCAGAGTCTTGTTTCAAGGACATGCGAAGTATCCGTACTTGCCTCATCTCTTGATGATGATTGTGATTACCGTTCTTGTATCACGAATCCTTCACCGGTTTCTCTGTTTCCTCAAGCAGCCGCTCATTGTCTGTCAACTGCTTGTATGTAAATTAGTACCCTTCAAATAGAAAATATCGATAGTATATGTGAAAAATATGATGTATACCCCTATAATTTATAGGGATTATCATATATATTTTTTATATAAAGATAGAAAATATCATAGATATCTCTACCATTTGTACGGAAAAATTCCACCTTGAACCATCAGTTTTCTTATCAATATTACATGTCAAAGGAGCGAGAAGAAGGTATGAAGTTTAAGAAATTAGGAGAAAAATAGATAGTTGATGATATTTTCCATATCTTAGCTATAAGAGTATATATACATATATGACACATTTATCTACCGCTAAATGAGAATGAAATAGAGAATTTAAAAATGTTGTTTTTTTAATATGTTACAGGCCGGTGTTCTTGTCTTCTCTTTTCTACCTAAACCAAGCAAAGAGGGATCCAACGATGGTGGCATGATCCTCAACCCTCAGAATCGTAGAGTAGACTACGTTGTTGGATGGGTTGGCCTACTGTTTTATTTTTTCATGCATGGAGTAAAGCTCAACCCTGCAATGCACTTGCAATTGGGGAAGAGAAAAGAAACACTCATCATTGGTTGTTCTAGCCTCTTCGTCCCGATGGCAGCGGGATTCATAATTTATTGCACACGAAAGGAACAACTCGAGCTTTTGGATGCAAACCAGGATAGGTACATTGCTCTAACGTTTTATGTGCTCTCCGCAACATTTCCTGTTGCTGTCTATGAGATCCTCGAGGAATTGTGTCTTCTTAACAGCGAACTTGGTCGCCTCGCAGTATCATCCACCATGATGCAAGCCTGTTTTGGATGGTCGTGTCTCGTAGTGTTCACTGCAGTGAGCCAAGGAGAGCAAAACACTATGCATGGTTTCAAGGCCTTGATATGTGTCTTAGCTATTTACGCCTTTATAGTCCTGGTAATTTACCCTTATGCACAATGGATTGTCCGAACTACGCCCCCCCCTGGTCGTGTCAGGTGCCCTATCCTAATTTTTATAAAATTATTTTTGACTTTGTACGTTATTTGACCAATGTTGTAACATGCATCAGGGAGGTACATATCATAGCAATAACATTTGTAGTACTTTTGATGGGGTTTTTGAGTGACATGTCTGGTTCCACAACATACGTGGATGCGGCGATGGCAACGGGTTTCGCAATTCCTGATGGGCCGCCACTGGGAACAGCATTGATCGAACGAGTGGACGTAGTTGCGTCGGGAGTGCTCCTCCCGGTTATCTTCATGAACGAGGGGTATTATGTTGATTTAATGGCGGCAACGCAGAAACTAAACACTTCAATTTGGTTAGGGTTACTCGTATTAGTGATATGCATATCAAGGATTGTGGCAAATGTAGCTGCTGCTCTGTATCTGGAAATGTCTCTTAAAAATGGGTTATTACTCGGCATCATCATGAATTTTAGAGGCTTCGTCGACATGGTTTTTTTAGTACACTTAGAAAACAGCACACATGTAAGGAATAAGTTCAACTGCCTATATATTTTTTTCCTTTGGCTCTTGATTTGTTCGCAAATTTGAATTTAAACAAGACTGGCCAAACAAAAATCTTGAGATTATTTCTCAAAACAAAAAATCTTGACATTATTTCAAATCCTCTTAACTATTCAAATCTCCATTGCATACTTTAGTTATTTGATCACCTTCATAAATTAGTCATATAAACAGACAATGGGGAGAACAACAGTCGGTGTATTGATCTTGGCGAATATCATTGTACTGGCAATATGTGTCCCAGTGGTCTCAATCTACTACAAACCATTGGCAGCAAGAGAGCAAATTTGGCTTCGGACAGTAGAGCGAGCACAACTTCATGCTGAACTCAATGTGATGGTCTGTTTCAACGATGACAAGCCTGTTCAAGCTTTACTCGAGTTTCATGAGTCATTATCCTTCACTTTAGAAACAAATAACTCCGCATGCATATATACTCTCCACCTCGTAGAGAAACAAGGTCGTGCGGCATCCAGCCTTATCTTCCACCGCAATGAGAAGGGTGAAATTAGCACAGTGCAAATGGATCCTGTCCACAACTACTTCCTAAACTTCGAGCAGGTAATTAACAACTTAAAACACACTTGAGTCGGATAGTCAGCTATCTGATATGATACATATATATGCCGTTGTAGCCTAAATATATGGAATACTATGTTGATGTTAGGTGATTATTGTCCGTGTATTTATATGTGTAATAAGTAAGTATTCATGCATAATCAACTGAATTTGTAAGCAGGCCGCTAAGAGAAGTGCAGGTATCAATGTTATGCCGTTCACCTCAGTCGCTCCACTCAACAGCATGCACCATGATATTTGTTCTCTTGTCCTTGAGAAGAATATTGCACTTGTAATTGTACCCTACCCAAAGAAGTACTCAATTGCCGATTTAGAGGCCAGTACCGCCACACATAGACTTGTTCCCTTAGTTCTTGAAAATGTAAGATACTCTCAACCTTCACTTTCTTATATTTTCTCCTCTTTCATACCATTAATGTGATTGTGATCGATGAGAAACATAAATATTTATATTGTCATGGTTTGAATAATCTAGGCACCCTGCTCAGTAGGGATAATGGTGTATCATGGCACAACACGGATCATGGAGGATTCACATTGGCAGTACCATGTATGTGTTATTTTTTGGGGCGGGGCTGATGATCGTGAATCAATTGCCATTTCATCTCGTATGGCACGTCATCCAGGCGTTTACATTAGTGTAATCCGCTTCCTTACATCTGGATCCACAACTAATGAAAAAGATGTTGCTGCTAATGATGATGATAAGAAAGTATTAGATGACAAGATGATTGCTGAGTTACAAGTGGCAAATGCCGGAAACAACCGTGTAACAGTTAGTGAGGTCAGTGTGAGTAATGTGGATCAGGTCATTTCCACGATACAAGCAATAGGGAATGACAAGTATGATCTACTAATTGCCGGTCGGAGACAGGAAAACTTATCTGTGCTTGGTGATGGTTTGACAAAATGGACCGTGACTCCAGAACTTGGATTGCTAGGAGACATGCTTTCCACAGATATTCCAGACATAGCAAACCTGCTTATTGTGCAACAACACATTGTGACATAAAAGCAGTGTTGCAAAAATCTCTGATTTGAACCGATTAATTCCCGATTAGTATTAAATTTCTAAATAAACGATTCGATTTGGTCAAATCATTTTTGGGCCGATTTCTTTTTATATTTGGACAGATTTTTTCTAAAAAAATCCAAAAAAATAAAATATTTGCATGTTTCTTTCCAGAGAGTTAGAGACACCATTTCGTGAATGGGGTTCAGTTCCTTCTTCCCATTGTACGACTCGTGATTCGAATGACGAGCGACGAATTTTTAGAAATTGATAGTGTTATTGTGACATGTTATTTACTGGATGAATTTATATTATTTTATTTTTTTGAGAAATTATAATATTATTGCATAATTTTATAGTAATAATATGATAATTTTATATTACAATAATTTTTAGACTAATTGCCGACTAATGCTGATTAATTTGATTAATCCTAAATCTTCAACTCACCAACCGAGGACTGAGTTGCGATTTCTACTGTTAGAGCCTAGTACATTAACTGGCCCAGCCCAACCTTCAGACGCACATCATATTGTCCTGAAAAAGACTTAAGCTTGGTTGGTGCTAGTAGTTAATGCACTAGCATATTTAAGTAATTCCAATTCACATTCATTCTCAAGGTGGGACTAATCAACTAGCCCCTCCCCCCCCCCCCCCCCCTTTTCACTATTTGGTTCCGAGGTATAACATCTACAACATTGCATAGAAGTAATTGAGATATGGTGTGTATAGTACATGTATGAAAGAAAAATTATCCTTATCCTAGTCTATATCTTATCTTATCTTATCTTACTCATATAAGAGTTTATATATAGTGCCCACTAGTTTTTCCCCAGTTTCGCCCTGCGAACAGTGCTGGTTTTTAAAACTGCTTTCACTGGTAGTGATTTTGGACCTGTTGGCAATCGGGCAAAACTTTTTCAAAAAATTTTGGACCTCGTTTACTGTTGGTAATTAGACAGAATCTCGGTCAAAAATTTCAAAATTGGTAACCGGCCCAATCCCCCCCAAAAATTTTTAGTTATCCCATACTCTCTCTCTCTTCTCAAACACTAGCCTCTCACTAGAAAATAGGAGAGAGAAGCATGTGCTGAATACTTGCTCGTTGTCAACGATCGGCATGTCGCCAGACCATCTCATCGCCGACGATCTCCATCTCGTTGGGAACTCACTTATTATTGCCTTTTTTATTTTATTTTTATTACCTTTATTTTTATTTTTCGATGGTTTTGAAAATTGCTTTTGATTGGTGGGTTTTTTGTTTGAAACGCATAGACTTTGCACATTTAAATAACAAAACGTTTATACAACACTTATAATACATACTCAAATCAACAAAACAAAAACTCCAGAAAACTAACACCACAAACAAAGACCTAACAGCCCGGAAAAAAAATCCTACCCTTAGCCAAACCCTAGAATCAACTTAACCAGGGAAAGAAATCATATCCCCCATTTTTTTTAATTGGTGGTTTTGACCACCACTTACTGCCGGTAATTGTACAAAATCTCGCAAAAAAATTCAAAATTTTTGGATCTCACTTATTGTTGGTAATCTCGCAACCTTATTTCTCTAGTTTTTACTTCAATGTTTGATATTAATTTGACAATATTATTTCATTTTCTATTTTTCAAGAATTATTAAAGGTGCAGTAGATAAAAATCCATTAGTTAGGAATATTTTGGAATATTTGCAGTAATTTTTTTTTTAGAAATTATTATTTGTATTTAAATTATCACCATTTACTAGCGGTAATGAGCTCAGCGTAGCCTGCGATGTAACTTGAAAGGAATCAATATAGCTTGCAGTAGAAGGAATAGGCCACTTACCACTAGTAATCTCCAATCTTTGCTTGACTTATGTAAATTATTTTGCTTGATGAAAATTTAATTTATGGTTATTGTGGATATTTTTTTGGAAGTTTGTTTGATGAAATTTAATGTTCATTCAGTGTATTTGGAGGAATTTGATGAAATAATAAATTATAAAAATATTTTAAAAAATTTAGTTGATGAAAAAAATAAAGTATAAATGACATAATAAATTAAATTATGATTTATGAAAATGATTTGTTTGATGAAAAATGGATAAAATTGTGCTCGGTTAATCAAGCCACATATCACTAAAAGTTAACAAAGAAAATCAATTTAACTATTATCACCATATATTCCGCTTACTGATTGTAATGAGCTTAATCAAGCCGCATATCACTAAAAGTTTACAAAGAAAATCAATTTAACTATTATCACCATATATTCCGCTTACTGATTGTAATGAGCTCAGCAGCGTAACTTGTAGTAGAAGGAATGTATTAAGATCCAAAAGTATAGTCTTGTCAAAGAAAAACTTGACTATAAGTTATACGTCGCTTACCACCAATAAACACATTCAGTGGTATTCACAAAATCATGTACCAATTTCTATGACCATGCAGGCCGTATTGATACTAAGGAAAATGCTATTGTTCATGTCTTGGAAAAACTGGAGGGGAGGGGGAGGGAATAATTTATGCTCATATGAAAGGAGATTTGAGTTGCCTTTTTCAATACATAGTTATCTATGTTGCACGGATACAGATACGGATATCGTATTCGATACGATACGGATACGACGATACGGCAAATCTTAAGAAATATAGGATACGGATACGACAATTTATATATTATTTTATTATATTATTAATTATATTTTATATATTTAATTAATTTGTATATATTTAGATATTAGACTTTGATGTAGGAGATACTAAAAATTTGTTATTATAGAAATATCTTGATGCATAATATTTGTTTGTTAGAGTTAATTCAATAATTAGATGTCTTAATCTTATTTTATTGATTTCATATATGTAATCGTATATTTTAAGAATAAATATTCTTACGTTGGAAGTATCTGATGCGGATACGGGAAGTATCTGAAGTATCCGGTCTTATTTTGGAATAAAATATTATGATATGTCACGTGACGTGTCCGATACAGTATCCGAGTATCCGATACGGGTATAAGTATCCGATACGATACGGCTGGATTTTTGAAGTATCCGCGCAACATAGATTATACAAGCTGATACATATTCGGGCCTGTTGAAAAGCCAATGAAAAACGGCCAGCTGCTTTGCCTCTCACGACAATAAATTCCATGAAAGTGTTCTTGTAAATCCCATATACAAAATAAACAGTCGGCCCATTGTGGACCTGGTTCTTTGTCTCCCAAATCCATCTCTCCCCCAACTCTTCTCTGCTCCGCCTCTGCTCCCCATCTCTTCGACCGCCGCCAGCCGCCGTCAACCGTCCATTGTCCTTCTCCTCTCTCTTTCTCCGAAGCCCAAAATAACGACAACCACCAGAGAATGGGCGGTGAATCCAATAGATAGTGCCGCTCACCTAGAGGTGATTAGAAAATATAATGTGATGTGATCATTTCTCAATTTTTCCCCCAAAGAAGCGTTCATCATTATCAGAAGATCTAAATGAATTATTGTTCAATTTTGTTCTTTTTTTCTCCGAAGAGTGCAAGAAAATGATATGAAATGTGACAGGAAAATTGATGTGAGAGTAAACTCGACTGATTCATATTCCTAACTCGAACAATCCGAAATACCAAGAAATTTGAATGATCCATAATTATCCATAACCCAAATGACCCCTGACGACCCACAAATCGAATGACGAGTAATCTAAATGATCTGAAATCTGAATGGCCCACAGCACACAAAATCCAAAATTGACCTGAATCTGAATCGATCCGATTCAAACCCAACTATGCCGGCTTTGTCACTCAAGTATGGGCAGTGCAATTGTTTTCTCAAAGATTAAACTCTCAGTGCTAATAGTGGTGAAAATTTAGTTAGTATCTAAAATAATCAGAAAAATTCAATTACTAGCAACTATTTCAGTGGCTTTATCTTGTGGAAATATAATATGATGATAGTGAAAAGTGCTTATCTATTTCCTTGAACATTTTGCATCTGACTTACCCTAACAAAATTACTTATTTATTTTCCTCTCTTTTTTTTTTTTTGAAAACAAGGACTAAATTCAAAAAAAAGGCTTTTATCATAGGAAATAAATTCTGTCACTTTTACAACGTACAGTTCTTATATGCCAGATACATGTAAAACAGTGATATACACATATGACAAGCTATCTGTCTGTCTGTTTATAGCTGCCGCTCAGAATATCTCTCATCTTCTTTCAATTTTCAAATTTATTTTTAACCCGCCAAAAATACATGTCAGATTAATTCAATTTTGACATCTGGTACAAAAGAATATTTATATATATTTTTCATTTTCACAAATACATGTATTTCAAATTTTTTTTTACTAAAGCACTACTAATATATACTACTTTGTTCAAATCTTGGGGAGTCATGGCCCCCCAGTCCTTATTAAGCTCCGTCCCTGCTCATTATATGCATTTGTCAGGCAAATTGACAAAATATTTAATACTTAATAGCCAAATTTTCGAATTTTTTGAGTTAATATGGATCACAATTTACAAGTCATCTGGTATTCTGGTTTCGAAATAACTTGTGAATTGTGATTGTTACAGATTTTTGTGTTGGATTTTGAACTATGTTTTTATTTAATTTTGGTTGGGCCTCTTTTACCAGGTAGATTGGATCCGGTCAAGTTCAGACAGGTCTCAGGTCAGGTAGGATCTGGTTGAGTCAATTTGATCTTCGTCTAAACTAATTCGTGTATATCAAATTTATAATATTACTATATTAGGGTCAATGCATGAAAATCCAAATAAAACTGAAGCATTTGATTTGGGCTGTCTGTCTAGACAAAGAGAAGCAGGTCAGAGAGATTTCAGGCCTTTATGCCTCGAATTCAACGCACAAATGGCCATATGGTAAAAAAAAAAAATTTCATTTTGGGAAATTTTTCCAAAACCCCTTTATTTTATGAATATTTAAAAAGAATCTTATGCTGCAACACTACCTTATTTTGTTTTCCAAAAAATAATACATAGAGCTAATAAACAATATATAAAATTAAATAAATTGTATATATGATTCATTTTGTGTAAACAATATATAATGACAAGTATATATGTAAAACAATAAAAGTAATACATATTAAAATAATATATTGAGAAGCGAAGAAAACAATATATACAAAATTCCGTCACATTTTGAGCGTGCTTTAGCCCGTTATACAAAATTCCGTCACGTTTTGAGCGTGCTTTAACCCGTTGCGGTTTCATATTTCTCTATAATCAGACACCTTAACAAAATATTTATAAAATCAATTGAATTTCTTTAGCATAATATGTTGGCTTTAACATAAAATTTACTTAGATTATATTTTGAACCAAAACGCATCTGGTCTATTCTAAGTTTGTTATTTTCATATTTTATTTTGTTTAATTTATAATAATAAATAAATAAAATCAAGTAATAAATAAAAACATAAAAATAAAAATATATCGATATAATAATTTACTACAAAATATTATTTTTTATTTTCTTCTATTATAATGCTAAATATTTTATAATCACAATATATAGCTGATAAATAAATAAGACTTAGATATCAAAAAGAAAAAATGATATTTTTTATAAATTATAATATAATAAAAAGTAGTTTTTGTTGTATATATCTTGATTGTTTTATTTATTATTGTAAATTGAATAAACTAAATATGAAAATAATAAATAGAAATGAGAGGTATTTTGTCCTTTTATCTACTGCTATTTTAGTTTTGATTTTTGAATTAATGAAATTTCGATTGATTGTACTTCAAAAAAAAATAGACAGGTCAAAATAAAATATAACAAGATTTTTAGTTAAGATAGTATTATTATATGAAATAAAAATAAAGTAAAATCCAATTATAAATAGTTTCTTAGAGTAATTAAAAATATAAGAGGTTCATCAAAATATTTACAAAAAACAAGTGTTTTGAAAAAAAAAAAAATCTTTTTACTTGCTCATTTCTTTATTTACTTTTTAACAAGAGACTTCTCTCTAATTTATTTATATTTTTTTTCAACAATCATCTGTGTATTGTTTTTGGGGAATGGTTTGTTTTTCTATCTTTTTTAATTGAGTACTTGAATGGTGTCTTGTCTCTAAATTATACAATCAAACTAAAGAATAAATCCAAGACAAGTAACAACAAAAGATCAGCTCAATCTTTTCCCGCCATGGCTAGATAACTCCATTCACTACCTTACAAATATTATTAATAAATTATAACAAAATCAGATAATTGATTCAAATAAACGTTTTCGGACTCATATCCAAGTAGTTCTTTAAATAAGATTCACATACTAACAATCACTTATGATAAATAATATTAAATTGAAAAAACTTATTAAGCACATAAATAGCATTTAAGCTGAATAATTTTATGATTCAAGACATATACTATACAAATCACATATAAATTATATATTTTTTTTGAATGGTAAAATATAAATTATATTGGTAGAAAAAAATGTTATGCAGATAAAATTAGTATATGAAATGAATTAGTATATGAATGATAAATTTATTCTTAGAAATTAGTAATTTTAGATGTTATTTTTGTATTTACTTAAAAATTATTAAATTAATGTTATTTTTGTATTTATTTAAAAATTACTAAATTAGTACTTTTGAGGCCAAAACATCTTTGACATCTATTTTCTTCGACCAAGCTCCCTAATTTTCTATCGCGGAAAAGTGGAGGTTCATTCATGAGCGAATGATTTCCTTATAATGAGTTGCTTGTTGCAATAGTCTTTTGTATGTAGCTCATTAACAAAGGTCTCCTGTGACTGTCCAGGATATAAGTCATAAGATTGGGACAATTCTCAATAGGCACCTTCACTTTTTCCAAATATTGTCTAGGGCCCAACAAATCAATTTTCAATAATTACTTGTAAAATGTGAAAAATATTATTTGCATATGATGAATATATGGAAAATAATACTCTATTGTCTTTTTATTTCCTTTAATTTGTTTTTAAATTATACTTATTGTTCTTAATATTTGAGTTGTTTTTATTACATAAGATGTTAGATACTATATTGATCAGCAAACACTTCAAAATATTGTTATACATGTGATGGACACTGATATGACTCTAACCTGTGCCGGGCGCACCACATGATGTAAGAATATATGCTACACACAATGAAAATTGTCGGAGTTCGGACATGAGAGGGACACAAATGGGCACGGTTCAGACACGATCCAATATATATAACTCTAGTTGAAATTAACTTTTTTCGTATAAGCCCATTTGTTCTCTCATTTTTTTTTTCTAAAAATCTTTTTCTTTTACTTTTCTAACAATCAATACCCATGAAAATCGTGTGCCAGAGATTAATTTTTTTCATGCATTTCAAAGAAAAAGAGTAGTTATTATTCTTGTTTTCCTCCCTACTCTCGTATATATATATAATTATATAAGAATATAAAACTATTATATATATATAACGTATGGTCTCTTGAAATTTTTTGAGATTGCCGCGTCGTCATGTTCATATTGTATCGAACATGACACACATGTTCTTATTCATGCAACATAGGCGATAAGGAATTCCAAATATTTATTGAAAAATAATTGTAATTAAGGTGTCAACTAATTGATTTCTTACAGTAGTCCTAAATTTGAAAGCTCAAGCGGTAAGACATTCTTAAATTTTAGGAGATATCTCAATATCGAGTCATACCGAATAATAAAGTTTTCTGGACTAGATGATGGACATTATGAGTTGATCATAAAGTAAAAAATTATAAACTCTTTAAAATATTGAATTGATATGAGAAAAATATTAATCTTTAAAGGGAAAATATATGACTAATGTATGAAATTATGATATAATCAAATTCTGATTCTCTTCACTCAGTTAAGTACCGAAGAACATGCCAGTAGAGAAAAAAAAAAAAAAAATTGGATCTACACTAAAAAGGTATATGTGATATTTTCTATTATTTCAAGGATATATGAGACATTCTAAATTTTGGTAGGGTATAAAATCATCTTTTTGCAAATTATTTGGGCTAATTCGAGTTAAATTAATAGTGCCCTTTAGCTAGGTTCTTGTATATCATAAGAGCCTTCTTTTCTCTCTCTTCTCCACTCCACCTCTCTCATTTAATACCATAGATAATATACATGGCTTCTCTCTCTAAAGGATGCATGAAAATGGAGAAATATGGAAAAAGACTATGTGAGCTTCTCAAAGAGCAACAAGAGCCATTTCTTTTGGATGAATATCTAATTCAAAATGGATACAAAACTAGGGCAACAAAATATTCTCATCAGAGAAATTCCATCTTTTCATGTTGTCCTTCAAGTAATTTGAGTGTTTGCAAGAGGCTTCTTAAGAGGAGATCCAGATCAGGAGGAAGTGCTTTGAGGCTCATGCTGAATAAGATAATGAGTCAAAAGGTGATGAAGAAGGTTTTGAATTGGGGATTTAGTGGGAGGATGGATTTTAAGAAGCTTGATGAGTTCTTTGAGGGAGAAATAGAGTCTGAACTGGAGAGGATCAATGGAGAGGAGGAATGGCGAGGAATGGAGGAGTCCAGTAGGCAGCACAGTCCAGTTTCTGTGTTTGAGCTACATTCTGATAATGAGGATTCTTCTTCACCAATTCATGATGATAATAATTGTGAGTTTTCTCTATTTTTGTATACATCACAATGTGGTTAATGCACTTATTATTTTTTTGTTACTTATTTTCACAATTTTTTCACAAATTTAGTTGAATACGAAAAGCCCTCAACCTCAGACAAATGTGGAGAAGATTTTGATGAGATGAATTGGAAGCCTCAAGAGATTTTGAGGCAAAAAATAAATGACCCAAATAAGAAAGAAGAACAAGTTTTCCTCTCATGGGAGAAAATTGCAAGAGACATTTCAAAAATTCCTGATTTTGTAGAATCTGATTTGACCAAGTCAAAGAGAGAATGGTGTGAATTAAATCAAGATATGAAGATTATAATTGGTGGTGAGATTGAGCGATTTATATTTGAAGAGATGAATAAAGAGGCTGTTTTCGACTTGCTAAGCTCTCATTGTACATTGTAGAAACTTAAAAAGGAAATTTTGTCTTTGCCTCATTAATAGCTAATTAATGAATGTTTGCTTTTTCTTGTAATTTTTTATAGCAATTATAATTGTTATTGTATAAAAGGAGTTATATATACTAAATCTCTTAATATTTAATTTGATTTGCAATAATAAGTTATTACTATGGAAAAAATATTAAAAACTATTGACAAAAATAATAATATTATAATATTATCTTCTACATTTCTTCATCTCAATATCTAACAAGTCATATAATTTTTTTCATATGAACTCATCAAATTAAGTTTCTTTGAACCTTAAAAGTTATAATTGAATTATAAGCAATATGCTTAATTAGCCAACTAAATTTGGAGCATTACTAGCTTCTTATTGGAATTTGATTGCATTGAGTTGCGATTAATTTTTGGAATTTGATTTCATTTTTTTAAATATTTGCAAATATATAAAAGAAGAATCATGTGTGGTTAGTTATACTTATATTTAATGCCTTGCTAGATGACAAAATTTTAGGTCTTCCTCTTATGACCTAGGAAATTTATTATTAGTTAATTACTAATGAAAACAAGTTGTAACTATAGTACATTAAGTTATTTGGTTATTTATGTATACTCATACTAAATATTCAAGACGTGACTAATTTTTTTCCCTCAATTTTATTTCGAGGAGTAATATATTGCATTTTATTTTATAAGATAAGTCAATTTTAGACCGATTTACTTTCTATTTTTTCATATAAAATGAATTGCTTATTGGAATGGAATAAGAATGAGGAAATTGGTGTTTGCGCCTTTTAGGACAGAAATTCTTCTCTTAGTCAAAATTATAATAAAAAACGTTCCTACAAACTCAAATATCAAAACAGTATTTCTTTCTTACAAATTATTTTGAAAAGAACAAGTCTAAATTGTACAAATGTACATTGGTTCGTTTGGTAGAGTATTCTTGTCACGGTACCACCGTTATATGAGAATGTACAAGCATGTGCTCATTAGATGCAGGAAATAGGTGGATGCATATATATTGATGTCGACACCATAAATAACCAACAAGACACCAAAAAGTATAGACATTTTGTATTATTTGTCATTCACCTAAAAGGATAAAATACAGTTCACTTATTAATTACAATATATACACAGAAAATACGATTAAAATATTTAATTAAATATTTGAATGTTAGTATTTAAGATTTAAAATTATGTAAATATATGCTATGCATCAAAATTAGTGCAATTAAATTAAATAATTAGCTTTACATACTCTAAAGATAAAAAATGACCTTTCAAGAGAAAATAAAAAATAAAAAATGACATATGTATCGAGTCGCACTGTTCTTAATACATACAAATCAATATTAAGCCCATTTAAGTATTAGAATTTAGAAGTACAATGAATGCTATAGTTAATCATTTTGGCTTGGTTTTATTATTTGTAGTATTTTTTTTTTTAAAACATATTATCATTAAGTTGGTGATGCAATAGTTGAGATTATATCTCGGTTTGATTATTTGTATTTTATGTTAAATGTATTCATTATAAGTTGGTGAAGCAACAGTTAGTGAGATTATGGTTTGGTAATTTGTATTTTTCCGTAAAATGTATTATCATTAAGTTGGTGAAGCAATATTTAGTGAGATTGTGGCTGGTATTAAATGCCAACTTTGGATACCCTCTTGTATCTTTTGTCCTATATACTTTTACACGTGCAAACAGTACACAAAATTAAATAAAGTAAAACAAGGACCCAATTGTAATTAAACAATTATTTCATATAATAATCCTTTATCAAAGCACTTAATTTTATTCCTTTCCTTTGGAAACTGCTTTAGTTTACCCTTTGCACATGATTGACTGGTCAAATATTAGTGTCTTTTCATAAAATATTTGTTGAAGAAATCAGATCTTTTTTATTGGCATATTTAGTCTCAAAACACAGCAAATAATAATACGAATGCCATTTCAGTTATATAAGTTAGCTCAAAATATCTATCAAGTTACCATTAATTTTCCAATTATTTTTCTACCAATTAATTTTCTAACAACATTTTCTCACTACCCATTGCATGATCAAATCCTTTTCAAAATAAATCAAGTTACTCTTTCAAAATAAAATAAATCAAGTAATATGATGATAAGGGGGACAGACGGGCCCTCTCTAGACTCCAACTTCCTAAAAAAAAGTAATATGATGATAAAGTTCGCTAACGCTGGAAACAATGTCAAAACTCAGCTAATTATATTCAATGATACATGATAATCTCATTTAAATTCAGTTTACTTTGATTATTTTAAAGAGTTTAACATAATTTTTTAGAGAAAGGAAAGGAAAAAAATAACAATTATGTGCAGATGGAACTGGAAAGAAACATGCACATTTATTCGAGGATTAAAAAATCTCCATCATCAAACCGTAACAACTTCATCCAATTTCACTACAGCCCAAAACTACATTATCAAATTAATCCCAACTTCATTGACCCATTTATACTCCATATTTGCCCAATAAAGCCTACAGGCCGAAAGTCCAACAACCAACTACATTATCAAATTAATTCCAACTTCATCACATAAGAGGGTGAAAAATTCAATCAACACCACAAATAACTTTTTGAAAGAACTTAAAAAGTATGGGGATTTATTAAATACTCAGAAATGTTACGAGTTCTTTACAAAATTCTCTCTCTCTCGTGCGAGCTGTCGGGATCCCTCTCTGACACAAAGCTCTGGACGAGTTACTGCTGCGATTCTTTCTCTGTCCTTCCCTCTTTGTGTTTTTAATATGGCTGAATTTTCCTAATTACAGATTATTATGATTTAATTGGTTAATTAGAGCTCAAGTAACGTTTAGTTAATGTTTAATTGTGTTTTATGTGGATAAAAGGAGTCTAATTAGGATTTAATTAAAGCTGAATTTGGGTTTAACTAAGGTATAATTAGGGTTTTAAGATGAAATGGGACTAATTAGGGTTTAGTTAGGTTGAAATTTGGTTAATTAGGGTTAATTAATGTTTAATAGGGTTTTAAGAAGAAATGCGGCTAATTAGAATTTAATTAAGCTGAATTGAGCTTTAATTATGGTGTATTAAATCATGCAGTAAATTAATTAAATGTACAGTATTATGTCAGAATTGCAATAATTCCCATATTTTATCCAAAATTGCTAAAAAAAAAAGGATAAGAAAGCCATCCATTTTTTTTATTTCCGTAGGAATGGATTTTTTTTTGTTTTTGCTATTTCTGATATTGTATTTTATTTTTGATTTTTTAGGGTGTAATTAGAAGAATCATTTTATTAATCTTATTGATAAATATTTAAGGATTATTTACAATAGTGGAGATATTAAATGATGATCGTAGCCAAGCCCTCTATGAGTACATCTGAAAATACTTATTGGAAGCAATTCTCTCTAGATAAGAACGAAGCTGATTATAGTTGTAATGTTATCTGTATACTTCAAATTCTAGCCTCCTCTCTTCGATTTTTTACTCTATGGCTGCCTCAAGACAGAAGATGATCAAGAGATCAAAACCTAACTGGTATTATATATGTACTAGTTAAATCTGGTATGGTGCTGGTACTTTTTGGGCTCCTTCCATGGTAAGGCCGAAGGCGATTCCAACAGGAGACGGATGGAGACAAATGGTCAAACCTCCACCCTCCTTTTGCCTTCCATTCACACCCTATAAGAGATCTCTCTCTTTCAGGAAACCTCTCTCCCACAAAAATTACAGCTACAGTAAAAATAATACTCTCTCTCTCAACATGCACTCTCGTAAGCCTTTCACCCAACAAGAACGCCATGGAAGGAACCTTGCTCGTCAACCTGGAAACCCACAGGAAGCCCGCCGGCAACCACCTCACCGCCGTCCACCTTACCAAAGGCCGTCTCAACCACGCCAACTCCTTAACCCGACCCGAAACAACAATGGAAACTCTCACCAGGGACCAAGACACAGTGACTCCTCCAAAAATAACCACCACCTTGCCTGACTGAAACCTATATCCTCCCCTGACAGGCCTCCGCTGCTTCAGACCCCCTCAATCCCTGTAAGTTTCCCTCCCGATCCTAATCACCCCTCTTGGAATGGTCGTTGCCGTCGTTGTGCACGGTACGATCATCAAATGGAGGACTGCCGTGAGCAGAAGATTTGCGTCAACTGCTTCCAACCCGGACACCTCTTCAGGGTGTGTCCTAATCCACCGGCAGCCAGCAGTCCCCTGGCACCAAGAGGTGTGCCCGAAGATGAAGCTCCCCCCGCCCCCCCCCCCCCCCCCCCCCCCAAACAGACCCAATGCCATTCCAGTCTATCTCAACAAAGCTTCACACCATGACGAAGCTCTTGCTGAATTAGAGAGGGCAGTAGTAATAGATGCTCGCTGTGTTGAAACCCATGAATTAAACATCCTCAAAATCATCATTTACAACTCACGGGTTCGGCTTGGGTCATTCGGGTCTCGGGTCATTCGGGTCTCGGGTCGTTCGGGTTCGGGTCGGGTCGGGTTTCGAGTCGTTGAATTGTCAACATTTTCGAGTCGGGTCGGGTTTGGGTTCGGGTGGGTCGGGTCGGATTTTCGGGTCAGTTTAGATCTTGCCAGCTCTAGTTACGCACCGTATTTAACTTGTAATGAAAAATCTTTGATTAAATACATATCTATCTATATTTAATTTTGCGCAAGCTGTACAAGGAGGCTTGCTCAAAAATCTCAAATAGAATTTTATGTCTTAGAAACCAATATAATTAATATATTATTTTCAAAAATAATATGTTGATATTGTCACATTATAAGAAGCAAAATAAGATATTATAAAATAATATAAAATACTAGTATAACAGGGAAATTAACAGGTGTATAATCATTCATTCATTATATGCAAGTTCAGGTCATTTAGATTCGGGTCATTGGGGTTTCGGGTTATTCGGGTTTTGGGTCGTTCGGATCACGGGTCATTCAGGATTCTGGTCATCCGGGATTCGGGTCGTTCGGGTCTGGGGTATTTTGGGTTTCGGGTCGTTCGGGTTCCGGATATTTTGGGTCTCGGGTCATTCGGGTTCGGGTCGGGTCGGGTTTCGGGTCGTTGACTTGTCAACATTTTCGGGTCGGGTTTGGGTTCAGGTGGGTCAGGTCGGGTCAGATTTTGCCACCTCTAAGCACAAATATCAATTGTTGACCAAATTTAGAGCTGAAAACTACAAAGCAAATGAGAACAATCAATTAGGATTTCGAATTACAATTGATTTTAAAGCCCAAATTGGTAACAAAAAATGCTGCAAATATGTACATAAACTTGAGTAGGGTCCTACGAACGTATGTAGCTTTGAAATTGGAAAACTGTAGATATGGAATTTAAACTAAAAAAAGATACCCGGATCATATTAGGCTTCTTCTCAAATGAATTACAGTATATATAATCATGACCTATAAAGTTGGCCAATTTCATAATGAATTAAGGTTAGAAAGGGTTAAAATCAAAATGGTACCCAGAAGAACCCCAAAAACTGACAAATTGATAATCATAATATATTATATACGTCCATCAGTGTTGTCATCTGTGGTAGCATTTTCCCCCTAAATACAATTCTTCTATTTTCCTAACTTGATGACACGTGTGATTTTGTGAATTTTTTTGTGGCTTTCCCTATGTAATATTTCGTGTAGAGAGTCAAAAAAAATGAGATAAAGATAAGTTTTTATGTAACTCATTAAGATTTTCTATACCATATGTGTCATAATGAATCAAACCAAAAATATATGGACCCACTAATTAGTTAATATGATATAGCTACATCTATGTAATTTTAGTGTAGCGAGTAAATTCAGTTCATTCTCAATCCGCCAGAATAGTTTTGTACCAAAACAGCCATAAAGAATCACTAAAGTAAATATGGTCCCCCATTAATCAAATAAGATAATATAAATGTATCTATAACATATACATTAACATTATAAATAACTCATTACATACTTTAAACTTTGGAAACATAGAACATGATAATACTTCCTTCATCATCTTTTTTTTTTCTTTGAAAGGTGCTGGGTCCCACAATGAAATAGGTATTAAATAAAAGAAAAAAACTCACTTTTGCCCCCTGAACTTTTTAAAAATGTTCAACTTGCCCCCTCAACTTTTTTTTGCACACTTTTGCCCCCTAAACTCTTTCAAATGTTCAACTTGTCCCCTCCATCCAGTTAAATGCCCAGTCAGCATTTAACTGATTGCGTGGCATGCTGACGTGGCAAATATATTGATTTTTTATTCCACGTCAGCAGCAGCCTCTTCCCTTTCTTCTCTTCCCTTTCTTCTCTTCGCTCCTGACTCTTCTCCTTCGCTCCTTCGCTCTCCTCTGTCTCTGTCTCTCCTTCGCTCTCTTCTCTGTCTCTTCGCGCCCCACTCGACGCCACACGCCCACGCCCACGCCGCCGCCAGCCCTCAACTGGAACTGGCACTGGCGAATCTTGTTCGGAGGTTCGATTGTACCAAATTACCTTTCGTATCGGTTCTAAAAAATAACCGATATAAAACGCACTCAGCAACGGTTCCTTCACACAACCGTTACAGAATAAACACTTTTCGTATCGGTTTTCAAAAAATAACCGATACAAAATAGTAACGGTTCCTTCAAACAACCGTTACAGAATAAACACTTTTCGTATCGGTTTTCAAAAAATAACCGATACAAAATAGTAACGGTTCCTTCTAAAGAACCGTTACAGATTTACAATTTCTTCCCAAATAGCTGCTTCATCGTCCCTTCACTCCGCGCGACCTCTCTGTCTCCCTGCTCTCTGTCTCGTCTCCTCTCTCCGCCCGACGCCAGACCCGCCGACGACGCCAGCCCCCGCCGCCAGCCAGCCAGATCTCCGGCCCCAGTCTCTCGCCACCGCCAGCCAGCCCTTCTGGACGATGAAGCAGCTACATTCAGGTCAGTAGGTCGTAATTGCTCGCACAAATCTGAATTTCATGACTGATTTTGGGTTTTAATTTGTTGAATTTATTGACTCTTGAAGTGCTTGTTACTCTTTAGGGTTTAGGTCCTCTTATTGGTACGTCTGATTTTACTGGTACGGTACCTACATTCTGTCTAGAATGACCTAAAAATTACAGATGATCATAATAAATTACTAATATATTCTTATGAACTAAGAATTTACTGATAGATTATTGTGAAATTTGGCAATTTTATGCATTGAAATACCGATTCTCTGACCTAGAACCTGGAAGAAATTGCGCCAGGCAAAATAAAAAGGCCTTTTGCAATTTAGGCACAATACAAGTGCCTCTTGCAATTTAAACAATATATATCATTTCTGAACCCGTTTTTAAGTAAAATCATACTATATTTCAGTATAAATCATACAGAAAGAAACCAAATCAATCGAGAACGAAAAAGAATAATAATTAGGGTGAATATGGGTGGAGTTATGGTAAAAAAAAAAATTATGACACATATTATTTTGTAGATAATGGTGATCATGGTGAATATGGATGGAGTTATGAAGAGGGGAATGGATATTTGTGTCTTCATTGTGCTAGAAAATGCTTGCTGCTTCATGCAAAAACCCAAAAAAATAATGGTCGAGCATTTTACAAATGCCAACTTTGCGAGCACTTTGCTTGGTGTGACGATATTGCCTTCGCACCAATCCACCTCAAGTACCAAGTTCAACGCTTCGAGAAGAGATTTGAAGAATTTGAAAAGATGCAAAGACAGAGATTTGAAGAAGTTGAAAAGAATTTGAAAAGATTAATTATGTTGTTGTTTATGTTGTGTGTTATAATTAGTATTGGAATTATGCGATTATGAGAATATGGAGTTTAGTGTCTATGTGATGTTGTATGTTTAGGGTTTAGGGTATGGAGTTTAGGGTTATATGCGATTATGGAATATGATGTTGTATAGGAGTAATTATGCGATTATGCGAACGTCACAAATGTTGTATATAAAACCAAAATAATACATACAAATCTTGATAATAAAATAGACCAAATGTGACAAAATGCATAATTAAGTCCTTACAAAACATAAAAATATCCAAATGTCACAAAATACATAAGTAAGTCCTTCCAAAACATAAAAATATTAAAATGTCACAAAATACATAATTAAGTCCTTACAAAACATAAAATAAAATTCAAGCCTTAACATTCAACAAATCTAATTGTGTGGCGTCTGATTCGAAGATTCCCCAGTAGATGACGTCCTAAAATTATAAATACACATTAAAAAAATTGTATATAAAAATTAATTATACGAATTGAATGTAAATATTAATACCTGCTCTTTTTTATAGGACAAGTACTTTTATTATGACCCGTTTCGCGGCAAACACTACACTTTATTATTTGACCTGATTTCGATAGTTTTGAAGCTGATGGTTTAGGCACTACACGTTGTTCACGTCGAGCATGTTTTTTAGGCCTACCCGGCATCTTTCTTTTCGATGGAGGTAGCGGAGGATCAATTCCCGTTTTGGGCCAATCTTGCCTACCGATAACCGGTACCATAAAATGAGAATAAATTGCGCGGTGAGTTTCTTTTTTAAAACAATCCGACACATAATGAATCGGGTCCTCGCCCTTGTTAAATATAGCACAAATGGCATGAGAACAAGGAATACCGGAAATATTCCAAACCCTACAAGAACACGTACGATTTCTAATATCAACCACATACGTGTATTCTTTGACTTCCCCTTTTTCATTTGTCAAATTTTGAGTTACCTCATAACAGTCTGAGCCATTCCAAATTAAATGACAATTTCTATTCCAACTAATATGGTTTTTTAATTTCTCAAAAATATTAGGGCAAATCAAATGCTGGTACTTCTCACTTTCATGTGCGAGTTTTGCTATTCTCGACATAACCATGCGTCTAATCTCTTCTAGCATGGTTATTATTGGCTTATGTCTCGAATCCTTTATCCAATTATGAAATATTTCCGACATATTATTATCAACTATGGCGCCCTTACAACAATCCTTAAAATATGCGAGACACCAATGCTTTGGATTTGTCTTTAAAAGATCATCTACTGCCTCGACCGATACATCCCGAATGAACGCCATATTCTCTAAATATTGGGATTCGGTATATGACCAAGCACATAACCAAAATAATTTCTTCAAATTTCCAGTGCCATATCGCTTGCTCCAATTGCTATATATGTGTCGGGCGCACATTCTATGCTCCGCGTGAGGTAAAAACTGCTCAATTTCTATACGTAATCCCTACAAAGAAATACAAACATAATTAAGAAATTATATTTAATAATAAATAATTTAATCACGAGAAATAAAATAACACATACCTTTTGTTGATCACTAAGTACAACCCATTGATAACCTGATCTCATATCTAAATCGTTCGCCAACAAATTTAAAAACCAACTCCGATTATCCTTATTTTCTACATCCACAACAGCCCATGCAATGGGATACATTTGATCATTAGCATCTCTTCCAACTGCAGAAAGTATCTCAAATTTTATGGGTCCTTTCGAAAAACATCCGTCTAACCCAATCATTTTTCTACAACCACTTAAAAACCCTTTCTTGCACGCACCAAAACAAATATAAATTCTATGAAAACGGGGTCGTTCATCCCCTTGATTTCGGTTTACATTTATCCGTACGGTGTTGTCTCTATCTGCTTCGAACAAAGCTTGTGCGTAATCCCAAATTTTTCCATATTCTTCGGAATAATTTCCTAAATATTTTCTCATTGCCTTCAATTTTGCTCTTCTACATTGACTTATCGTCACATTAACAGCCATCTCGTTTCTTATTATTTTTTGCATTTCTACCGATTTCCATCCCGGATGCGATCTAATTCTTTCTTCATATCTATTAGCAAGAAGAGTTGATGTTACCTGACTACACTTAAAAGTAGGAGCACACGTGTGTTGAGAATGAAAAGTTTTTACTACAAAATATTGTTTTCTGCTATTTAACGAGGCAAATACAACCCATGGGCAACCAGGATTTTTACATACCGCTCTCACTCTATCTGGGTCATTTTTCACAAATTTAATATCTTTTAAATTTTTAACCGCATAATTCTTAACGGCGGTCTTAAATTCCGAAGCTCCCGGAAATATTTGTCCAAGATCAAATTCGGTACAATGACTTTGTTCCATATCCAATGGATACATAAAATTTAGGGGTTCTTCTTCGCTATTATCGTCATCTTCGTTTGAAAAAGAAAATTCGCTATCCTCATGTTCAACATCCTCTTCAAAACCTTCCCTTCCGCCATACACATCAATCGCCAAAGTATTCGATTCATCACTACAAATTGTCCCGACAAAATCCGTATTCTCGATTTCACTCAAGTGTTCCACATACAGCTTAATACTCTTTGTTTTGGTAAAATTAGCGAATATTTCCCGAACCGAATCATCCGAATATACAATTTGTAGTATATTATTTTCCGGCCTCTTATAATACAACTTCGAAATATTACACACACCTAATTCCTCTTCTATCATGGATTTAAGATTGGTGTATGTTAAAACATCTTCAAAATCCCCCAATTCATTATCTTGACCATCGACATACTCCCAAATGGAATCAGTCAATACAAATAAACCATTATAAAAAATCCTAAAATAGCAATCCGTGTACATCTTTAAGGTGCAGATAATTAGAGGTTGCTCCCTAATTAATAAAAAAAATTACCCGTTAATTAAATAAATTACTCAAATTAGCCAATTTATTATGAGCAATTTAGGAAAAAAATAGCACTAATTTATTGAAATTAGAATTGTAGAAACAAAATAAATAGACATGAGAGGAAAATGTACCAATTAATGGAGCAAATTCGGACCGATTTTGAATTTTCGGAAATTTAGGGTTTCGAGTGGAGAGAGAAGAGGAGGAGAAGAGGTGGCTGACGGCGTGGCGGCGTGGGCGTGGGCTGGCGGCGGGGGCTGGCGTCGTCGGCGGGTCTGGCGTCGCGCGGAGAGAGGAGACGAGACAGAGAGCAGGGAGACAGAGAGGTCGCGCGGAGTGATGGAACGATGAAGCAGCTATTTGGGAAGAAATTGTAAATCTGTAACGGTTTTTTAGAAGGAACCGTTACTATTTTGTATCGGTTATTTTTTGAAAACCGATACGAAAAGTGTTTATTCTGTAACGGTTGTTTGAAGGAACCGTTACTATTTTGTATCGGTTATTTTTTGAAAACCGATACGAAAAGTGTTTATTCTGTAACGGTTGTGTGAAGGAACCGTTGCTGAGTGCGTTTTATATCGGTTATTTTTTAGAACCGATACGAAAGGTAATTCGGTACAATCGAACCTCCGAACAAGATTCGCCAGTGCCAGTTCCAGTTGAGGGCTGGCGGCGGCGTGGGCGTGGGCGTGCGGCGTCGAGTGGGGCGCGAAGAGACAGAGAAGAGAGCGAAGGAGAGACAGAGACAGAGGAGAGCGAAGGAGCGAAGAGAAGAAAGGGAAGAGGATGCTGCTGACGTGGAATAAAAAATCAATATATTTGCCACGTCAGCATGCCACGCAATCAGTTAACTGCTGACTGGGCATTTAACTGGATGGAGGGGGCAAGTTGAACATTTGGAAGAGTTTAGGGGGCAAAAGTGTGCAAAAAAAAGTTGAGGGGGCAAGCTGAACATTTTTAAAAAGTTCAGGGGGCAAAAGTGAGCTTTTTTCTAAATAAAACCCCCAAATTTTCAATGAATATTTTCATAAACTTTCAGATTTTTTTTATAAGTCTACAAAAATAAATAAATGTATTTTTCACTACATTTTTTTTAAACAAAATACTTCTCATCAAACTTTTAAATTTTGTAAATATTTAATAAACAACATATAGTTTTTTATTCTCTTTTTTGTCTCTAGAAAATTAGATGGATTTATAAAATAAAAGATTTTAAACTATAAAAAAATCATAAAAATATAAAAGAGAAAATTATATTTTAATTAAGATTAAAATAATATTTTTTATTAAACAAAAGTAAAGGAAAATTAAAACAATGTATCACGAAGTATATTATAAAAGATCGCAAAAATGATATCATCAAATTAAAATGTCAAAATGTGCACATGAATCGTTGATTCAGAAGTAATTGTTATACAATAATTCATCTATACCCCTATAAAATAACAAAAAAAAATTATAAAAATTAGTAGTGTTATTTTTCGAAGTGAAGCGAGGGTACTCTCTCGTTCATGTAAATTTTGGTAGCAGGAAAAAAAATCCAGTCCTAATATGAACATGATTTCGTGTTATACATATAATGAGATAAATTATGAACATAACCACGCTCAATCGCTGCATTAGAGTTATACAAAAATCCAAATCCTAATTAAACATTTTTGTAGGTTATTATTGATTAATATAGTATCTTATTTGATATTACCTAAAAAATATATAATATATATATATATATATATATATATATATATATATATATATATATATAGAGAGAGAGAGAGAGAGAGAGAGAGAGAGAGAGGCTACCTTGCTTTTAAAAGCATCAGAGGATTCGTGCTTTCAATTTTCTAGCCATTGGATGTACATCGAGATTGGTGTTGGATGAATAAAGATAGGCCTTGACGGAGCCGTTTGTTTTTTATTATTTTCCGTGACTTGCCAATACTCCCAGTCTTTCATGAGTCCAAAACGTGGTTTTTTTTTCTTTTGTTTCTCCTTCTCTCATTCTTAGTTTTTATGTAAAATTAAATGAAACAACTTTTTTAGTCCAGACTTCAATGGGGGAATAATTCTTGTTCGGTTATGTCACTTAGTCAACTCCATTGAAGTCCAGTTGTAAAATACTAATTTTATTTATTTTTAAAAATGAAAAGAAAACAGAGGATCATGCTTGCACTACAGTGAACAAATGGATTTCTTGGTCTGTTTTATCATACCAGTCATGCACATACAAGAAATCAAGTGGAACCAAGAACTACAACTCTGAACTCGGTTTCTTTGTTAATAAAATATGTGCACAGTACACATGTTGAACATACTATGAATTATATGAATGTATTTTATATGTATATTGTGTTGAATTAAGTTAAAAATACAACAAAAAAGAAACAAAGAACTTGTTTTGCTATCAAATTTAATTGAGACACGGATAAATAAGTGAAAACCCAAACTCATTGTTGACGATATCAATACTAATTCAAAAGACAAATTAAACATGACTACAATTCGTAACATAAACAAACAATTCATAACAAAAATGGAGGGTTCATAACATAATTCATAACAAAAACAGAGGGTTCATAACTTAAACAAACAATTCATAACAAAAACAGAGGGTTCATAACTTAAACAAACGATTCATAACATCAAATATTTTAGAATAACATTAAATTATCATTTCTCCTTGCAAGTAGTCAAATAGTGTACTAGCTGGCCACACTTTCCACTTCTTCTTCGCCCTGATCTAGCTTTCGTTTCATATTGCGGCTTCCAGCTCTGTGGCTTTCTTTTTCCTTTGCAGTGAGATTCCGAAGGGTCTTTCGGTTGAACATCTTCAACTTCTATTTGTTCTTCAAGAATACCCTTCGCTTTATTAATTTCACTTTCCTCATCTATCTTGCCTTTTCCTTTATCCATTGATTGATTGAATAATACAAGTTCATCTGTGATTGTATCTATCTTTTCCGTGGCTATCTCAAATGTTTCATAGTATTTTGATTCTTCTGACAAGAATTTTGTTACTTTTGCACTTAAAGATTTGAAACGTGATGCCTTAGATTCCAACGAATCACCCGTTAACATTTTTCAAGAACTATATGAAGTTGACCCTTCTTTTGCGTTTTTGGTCCATCTTTTTATGATATAATGAGATGGAATAGAATGGATCCTAAAAATAGTTCATAACCTTCAACGCATGAGAACAAAGCAAGCCACCGGACTCGAAATTTTTGCAATTGCATGAAATTATCGATTTGGATTCATCAACTTCTACAATGTACGAAAGAATCTGTTGATTTTTGATAAAAGGATTAGGTATGGTGCTCACATTATATGCCAACGGCTTTTCCATCTCTAATATGCTCAAACCGGTACTAGCTTGCAAAACTCTGAAAAGACCGTTCTTGTATATGCCTCGCGTGCTTGAAATTCAATTGGATCTTTTGTCTGTAATTTTGTCTTTCCATTGGTTGTTCGATAGTCCTCCTCATCCTCTCTATCAAAACGGCTTTCAAGCAAATGCTCAAACCAGGTCACAAACGTATAAATGGATGCCTGACAATTCATCCAAATCTTAATCAGTGCATTAATGCTCTCGCTTCTTTGAGATGTTGACATACCGGCAGAAAAGGTGCCCCGGAAATATGCCGGGACCCATCGCGAACGACCATTGTACAATAGAGTTAGATAGTTAATATTTTCAACATTGTGCTTGACAATCATATTTTTCCAATTTATTTCAAATTCTTCAATAGTTAAACTGTCATTGACACATGACTTAAGGTCATCTTCAAATCCAAACTTTTCATTATAATGCATGAGCAAATGCTCACGTGCCTTTCGCATGATATGCCATTGACAATTTCTATGCGCCGTATTTGGAAATACCTCCTCAATTGCTTTTTTCATTGCTGGATCTTGATCCGTAATTATCGCCCCTGGATGACGACGTGACATTGCATCAAGCCATGTTTTGAATAACCACCCAAAGCTATTAGCCTTCTCATCTCTGATAAGAGCACACCCAAAAAATATAGATTGTCGATGATGATTTACCCCTATAAATGGAGCAAACGGCATGCTATATTTGTTTGTCATATATGTTGTGTCAAATGTTATTACATCACCAAAGTTTTCATACGCAATTCTTGACCGTCCATCAATCCAAAAAATAAAGCATGCCGCTCTATCTTCATCAAAATCAACTTTCCAATAAAACAGAGGATCCGTTTTTTCACGCTCTTCAAAATAAAACATTGCAGTTACAACATCAACACCAATAAGATTTTTATTTTTTCTCGTAAGAAGATTGTTAATATCTTTTCTTTTTAAAGAAATATTATGAGACCCTCCTTCTCTAGCAGCCAAGAAAGACATGATTTGCGTAGTAGGTATATTTTGTTCACTCAGCATGCATATTAGATTCTTTTGCTCTTCCGTTATCTTACGATAAGATCAACAGTACCTTAATTTCGACGGACTCACAACTAAACTGTGATTATGCTCTGTTATGCATTTGGTTATCTCCCATTTTCCAGTTTTTTGCAATTTCACTCTAATACTAGCCTTGCATCCAGTTCTTTGTTCTGGCATATTCCTTTTGGGCCTGTTTGGATGAAGGATAAAAAGGGAATAAAACGACTAATCTTCTTATTCCTTGCCAAACACACAAATTAAAATGAGGTATAAGAAGGAATAGGAAGCATAAACTTATAATTCATCTGATGCGTGATAATCTTATACTCTTCTTATACTTTGCCCTTATTCCGAAAATACCCTCTCATTTACTTTTTCCATTTGTCTTGTACTTACTTTTCACAGGCCCCATTCATCTTCTCCAAGCAAAAAGCTATATCCAAGCAAAGTTACTTTTTAACTTTGTTTTTCTCTAAATCTTATATTTTTTTTCTAAAATTTATCATTTTCAAAAATAAATTGTATAAATCACTTCATCATGTAAAGCTCTTTAATCTGAGATCTCGATTGTGGGGTGTTCGGTTCAAGTTCAAAAATCAAATATATGAAGCTCATTGCAATATTCCGGTAAGAAAACTTAAAAATTTATATCTTTTTTCTTTTTGTTAGAAAGATTGAATGCTTACAGTTTATTAGAGTAGCTTGTTTAGTCTAAACATGTAACTTATAACATTGATATTACATTCCTGTTGGGCTTTTTGTTTGTTAGAAACAGACCAAGTAAAGGGTTGAAGCAATATTACCATGTCAGATAAGCAAAGATTGAATGGATTTAACCATCTGACATATAAATCAAGTACATGGAGCTTAATATTTGCTCTTGAGTGGATTTAACCATCTAATTCTTTTTAATTGTGAATGTCAGACAAGCTATTGTTTGTCTCTGACATGGTAATCTTTGTTTGTCTCACAAGCTTATATTTTCCTATCTGACATGGCAATAAAAGTCAGATGGTTTAATTCGTTCAAAGGTTGATAATATTTGTTATATAAAACTCAAAAGATTGAGTCTTTCATGGCCAATCAAATTTTCTTTGACTTTGTTGTATAAGACTTTTCATGTAATGTTATATGTATTCAATCTGAAAGCGATTGTTTAATTAGTGTTTGTACTATTTAGTTTTAAGTAAAAATATTTAGTAATCTAATTAAGCACATGGTACAGGTCATATTTTGGCGAAATTCAACAGATGACTATCCCTTGTTAGTTTCTTGTGAGCACTCAATATATTCTGGTTAGTGTTCATTTCATCTATATTTCATTAAGAGTCCTAGTATTTCTTGAAAGACCCAAATTACTAAATTATATTAGATTAATATTATAAAAGAGCAATTAGGCATGAGAAAAATATATTTTTATTTGTGACACATATATTTATTTGTGAAACGGTAATTAGGCATGGAAAACTTTGCGAGTTCATCGGTGGGAAAGGGGAAGGGTAAAAAAAACAATGGTAGTGGGAATGTTAGGACCCGACGTTTAAACTTTTCTGAGCAAGAAACATCTGTTTTGTTACGACTATTACGAGATGTGCAAGTCAGGGGTAAGCAGTCAGATCAAAGTGGAAATTTCATGCCGGATGAATTGAAAGAAGTCCATCCACTATTTAATGATAGATGTGGCACATCACGTTGTGAAGATGAGTTGCGTGTAAGATACAAAACGGTAAAGAAGACTTTCTCTCTCTACAAAGAATTGACTGAGAGAAGTGGGTGGGGATGGGACTATACCGAGAACTTGCCTGTTGCTCCGTCTGAAGCTTCATGGCTAGAGTTAATAAAGGTTTGTTATGCATTTTTTATCTAATTATTTACTAATTATCTATTAAATTGATTTAATCTAACATGTAATTTAATATGCTTTTTTCATAGGTAAACAAGAAGTTCAATGGGTTTCAACGAAAAAAGTTTCCATGGTACAAGGAAATGGAAGAGTTGTGTGGGAGAAATATTGCTACAGGTGCTAACAATGTGACTTTCAACACATTACCTCACAATATTGAGAATGTCAGTGGGTCTGATAGCTCCACTAACTGGCGTATGAGTGAAGACTTGGATGGATTTGATGTGAATTCTATGCATAATCAGCAATTTAATGAAGATGCAATTAATTATGAATCAATAGGCAATCAAAATGTTGATAGTCCCTTGGGTCAAACAGATCCATCCATCGAGAACCATCGCGAAAGTCCTGAACCACGTGCCACATCATCATCGCGAAAGCGTAGATTAGAAGCAACAAGGGGTGAATCTTCCGTAAGTAAAAGAAGAAATTCAAAATTAGTGGAGCAAAATGATATGTTTTGCAAAATGTTCGAGCAAAATGCACTGATTCTTGAGCAACAAAATGAGCGCAATGCTCTCATCTCACAATTTGTTGCAACACAACCTAATTTGTCGAATTTGTCATACCCGAACCCGAATCAGGTTTGCCAAAAAATTAAAAGCAAATTAGATTCAAATTGCATAACTTTGGCACCAAAGGATTATACAACCCTTGTTGTGATAGTGGGTAATCCATGGGTTCGAGCCGCTTTTATGAGCATGGAAGGCGTTGAATTAAGAGATTGGATTACTAGCGTGCTAATACCTTTCAACAACCAAAATGTCGCTCCCGCTTTTCCTCATGCTCCATCCGTTAACATCCAAGCGCCCCCTGGTTTTCCCAGAAACTTTCCCCACAAATGCCCCAAACTTTTCCCTCGCAAATGCCCCCAGGTTTCACTCCGCAAGTGCCCCCAAATTTCCCATCTGATCCTTCGCAAGGTTTTCCACCGCCTAATATGTATTATAATGATATTACTAACTAGTATACATTTTGGAATGATGTGTTATATTTGGATTAATTTGTATGGTTAGAAGTAAAATTAGGTTTCTTATATTTTTTGTTAGTATGATAATTAGTAGTATGGTTCTGAGTCAACAAAAGTTAGTAAAATGATAGTGATAATTGTTACATGTGTTATTCTGTGAACTACTGGTTCAATATATGTGTTATTTTTTAGCATACTGATTGATACTATTTTTTGGTTGACTATGTTGGTGTTTATTTTACAAATTGCATGTACTATTTTGTGAACTAGTAGTTTCATGTGTACTGTCTTATGTTGCTAGTATTTATTTTGTTCATTCTATTTGTAATTTTAGAAATATGGATATAGATACTAATTTTATCGACCAACTTTCTGTTGATGAGGAATTTTTTGTACTCGCCATGACGGACGATGATCACATCTATGTTCAACTAAGGAATACAAATATGTTTATGCTTTCATTGATGAGTTCATCACTGCATTGTAAGGAGCCAATAAAACGTAATACTAGACCTTTCAGTGGGTTTCAAATGATTCACGACATTTTGAATGGTCACTCTGAAAGATGTTATGACCAATTTCGAATGAATAGCACAAATTTTCGAACTCTATGTCAGATTATTATGGCAAAAGGAATTGTAAGCACAAATGATGTATCAATCGAAGAACAAGTCAGTATGTTTCTGCATATTCTCGGTCAAGGCTCGTCCATCCGGGCAATAGGCGAGTATTTTCAGCGCTCTGTAGAAACCGTTCATCGAACTTTCAATAATGTTTTGAGGAGTGTTCTTGCAATGCATACTGAGTTTATAAAATTACCTGATGCTAACGAACCTATACATCCTTCTTGTATAGAAGGCACAAGATTTCATCTTTTTATGGTATGAAATTTTTCCTGTTTCATTCATTTTATTTTTTCTTTCTTTGTCTACAAAATTTTTAATTTAATTTTATTTTGTTCAAGAATGCTTTGGGGGCAATTGATGGTACACACATTCTTGCGATTGTTAGAAGTCATAAACAAGATCGATATCGTAACAGAAAAGGATTTGTTTCCCAAAATGTGTTAGCCGCATGTAACTTTGACATGAAGTTCGTTTTTGTTTCTGTTGGTTGGGAGGGATCAGCAGCAGATATGAAGGTTTTACGTTCTGCAATAGAAGTGGGTGGATTTATCGTACCCGCTGGCAGGTATTATCTTGCTGATTCAGGATATGCAAACACTAGCAAGTTTCTTTGCCCGTATCGGGGTCGTCAATATCACTTGGCACAGTTTCAACGAACGGAAAGATCCGCCCGCTATCCAAATGCGAAAGATCTATTTAACCATCGTCATGCACAACTCCGAAATATAATAGAAAGAACATTCGGGGTACTAAAAAAAAGATTCAAAGTGCTCGTATGCATGCCACCTTACAAGTTCAAAAAGCAATGCTTAATTGTTCTGGCATGCTGTGTTATACACAATTTCATAAAGTGTCAAACTGAGATTCTAAATGATAATGATATTTTTCTTAATATGTCCGAGGAGTTACCGGACTCCGAAAATGTTGACCAAATTGATGGGGATTTGACAGAAGAGGAGAAACATGTTGGAGAAGTTCTTCGAAATACTATTACAAATGCTCTGTGGAGTGATTATCATGAGCGTCTTGATCATAGGAATTAGGCTCTGTACTACTGTATTACATGTACTTTATTATGCAATCTTCCTAATTTTTTATTCATAAAAACAGACATGTATTATATTTTAGTTAGATCTTATTAAATATAATATTAGTTTATTTTAGTATTTATGTTTATATTTGCATTTGTTTTTTAATAGTCTCATATTTTTTATGTTGGCTGTCAATTAGCATTTATCTAATTAAAGATAGCATGTTAACATTCCACATAACAAGGGCAATTTAGTCATTTGTAAAAAAAAATCATTTTAAATTCAACATTATCCTAATTCTTATTCCTATCATCTTACCAAACACCATTTCAAAATTGAGGTATAAGGAGGCATAACTCCTTACGCCTAGATTAAATTATACTTCTCTTATCCTCCATCCAAACGAAGCCTTTGGGTGACCCTTTCTTTTGGATTGTTTCATCATCTTTTTTATGGGTCTGAAAACTAGAGGTTCCTTCTTTCGAGCAACACAGAGCCCATGCGGTGATTGCATTACCTTGTTTTATTGACTTATAGTGGCTATCTTTGCGCATAGAGAATCCAGTTTTGAATGCATACATATTATAAAATTTAATTGCTTCTTCGGCGCTGTTAAATTCCATCCCAACGGGCGGCTCATCACTTGCCATCTCCACCTCAGACATTTGTTGATTCCAGTCTTCAACCGTTTGATGGTCGGTGTTGTCATTGTTAGAATAGTGATCTTCAACATCAATGGGAAAATTAAATTCATGTTCCTACAAAAGATAAGTTTCATTAATTCATGTTAATAAGTGACTTGCAGGTTGCAACATAATACTAACTAGCTTAACACTTTAATTATCAATTAGAATAAAATATCTCTAAAGAAGACATTCAAGGTAAATTATTAACTTTAACCTACATGATAGAGACATACAATATACCTCTTGTGGGAATGAAAGATTTTCTTGATCCATGATGGTATGCAGTGGAGACTTGACCTGACCGATTGATTTATGGTTGGAGAGTTGACTCGTAGAGAAAATGTTGGTGTTAATATGTCGAAGCTCCCGTTAAAACTGGTTTTGTTACACAAAGATAACTGTCGCACAAAAACTCAAAATCTGAAATTCGTTTGTCTCAAGCGCTTCAAGAAATAAAGATGTCCTTTAGGCTTAATTCGTCCCCTAATTGTGCAAAACGGGTCTTGACGAACTTCCTTCCAGGATATCTCGAGTTATAGTTGACGGCAAGATGCACAACTTGAAGTCAACCCCTTAGAACTAGGGCCGATTCAAAGAAGTCTTGTTCTAGAGTTGTTAATGGAGGAATTTAGATTTGTAGAAGAGAAAAATATGATAAAGACGATTTTTTGGATGATCTTATGTTCTTTCAAACATTGGCCTTATATAGGCTTTAAGGATACATCATCATTAATACATACATGTTGATAAGTTCATGAATTTCAATTCTCAATATGATTTATGGACTCTAACCAATAAATATCACATTGTCTCATGCACATATTTCAATACAATGCATGTATCCAAATGCTCAAGAATAATCTAGAAAAACATGTGTTAAATATCATAATAATTATTCTATTGAATTATTTTCATTCTAGATTATATGTCACATGACTAATCAGTCTTAATTATTTGTGTCCACTTGTGCAACACTTGCAACAAGATATTTTATCATTATTATTTCTCTTCTACTAAATACAAAAACAAATTTATTTTGAAAAACTCCAACAATTCCCCACCTTTTTCGAAATAAACAAAAGTTTTATTATATATATCAAAATAGTTTATTATATTTATACATAAAATTCTCTAGATCATAAATAACTTCCTAACTCTAACTTTCAATGAGGGTATCTTCCGATTTGAACCGTTCATCTAGTAGAGACTCATCAAAGTTACCCATATTTGTACGGTAGACCAAGCTTTGAACTGATGAACATCTTCGGATAACCGGACTCGTCTTTACATTAGAGTTAATTGACTCAACCAAAGTTCATACTTAATGACGCCTTTGAATGGCCATGGGCATATATCATGTTTCATGAATGCTATCAGAACCCAAGCCCTTAGGTTCCTAGAAGCGGCCTCACTTCCATTCATCTAGGTAAACTCTATCAAGAATGTCCCCACTTTAGACATTCCAACCGACATCGGTTAATAGGTCTATTGAGAGCTTAGCTCATCCTACCGTTTACTCGTGGGACCAAAATACTCTTTAAAACCTTGGGATGAAAGAATCATAACGATTCTTAGTCGAGTATTTGCAATCGTTCTTCTAACGGAATCAATCATTGAACCACAAGATCCGATGCACCCTCAGACGTTGGGTCGAAGTCCCGTTATTGACGATTTAACGTATTGGGCATTAATCCCATCCCTAGTGACGTCTTATTAATCAAAACTCTCGTAAGAGGCTTAGTCAACGAATCCGCTAAATTGTCACTCGAACGTACATAGTCAATAGTAATTACCCCACCAGTAATCAAATGACGTACCGTACTATGTCTACGGCCAATATGCCGAGACTTGCCATTATATACTTCATTATACGCCCGTGCAAGGGTCGCTTGACTATCACAATGGATAGCAATCGGAGGAATTGGTCTTGACCATAACGGTATATGATACATCATATCCCTTAACCATTCCGCTTCTCTACTTGCCGTTTCTAAGGCAATAAATTCTGCACTCATTGTGGAATCCGCAATACAAGTTTGCTTCTTTGATTTCCACGAAATAGCCCCACCGGCTAACGTAAATATATATCCGCTTGTAGAAGCGTGATCTTCACTATTATTTATCCAACTTGCATCCGCAAATCCCTCTAATACTGAAGGTTCACCATAATATGTAATACCATAATTACTTGTGCATTTCAAATACGAAGTAATCTATGTATTGCATTCCAATGCATTTCACTTGGATTACTTATATATTGACTTAACTTTAAGATCGCATATGCTATGTCTGGTCTCGTACATGTCATAGCATACATCAAGCATCCAATCACTTGTGAATATTTCAATTGATTTATCGTTCTACCTTTATTAGGTAATAAATTAATAGCCATATCAAAAGGTGTTGTAATAGGAGTGCTATTATGACAATCAAATTTGTCAATCACGTTTTTAACATAATGTTCTTGAGATAAAGTTAAACTATTCTCTTCTAATACCAAGAATTACATCCGCCTCTCCCATGTCTTTCATGTCAAATTGACTAGATAAGAAACTTTTAGTTTCATTCACTATTTCTATATCATTTCCAAATATCAACATGTCATCTACATATAAACATATGATGACTCCTCTTCCATTAATGGATTTACTATAAACACATTTATCACATTCATTAATGATGTAACCATTAATTATCAAAACTTGGTCAAACTTTTTATGTCATTGTTTTGGCGCTTGCTTTAATCCGTACAAGGATTTAACTAGTCTACAAACTTTCTTTTCATGACCTGGCACTACAAATCCTTCGGGTTGTGTCATATAAATTTCTTCATCCAATTCTCCATTGAGAAAAGCGGTCTTAACATCCATTTGATGTATAACCAATCTATGCACCGAAGCAAGTGCTATTAGCATACGAATCGTTGCCATACGTGCAACCGGAGCGTATCTGTCAAAAAAGTCTATTCCCTCTTTTTGAGTATATCCTTTAGCTACTAAAAGAGCTTTATATTTATCGATTGTACCATCGACTTTCATTTTCTTTTTGAAAATCCATTTACATCCGATCGGTTTGCTTCCTGTCGGAAGATCGGCTAATACCCATGTATTATTGCCCATGATGGAATCCATCTTATCATTTATCGCTTCTTTCCAAAACATGGAATCATGCGACTTCATTGCTTCATCAAAAGTGAGCGGGTCCAATTCTACATTAAAACAATATGAAAATTGTGTAGAAACTTCATTTTCTTTTCCATTTCCTTCCACTAAGAACATGTGAAAATCCAGACCAAAGTCCTTAGCCTTTATAGCTCTTTTACTTCTTCTAAGCTCAACATTATCATGTTGACTTTCATCATTTTCATTTCTTTCATGAACTACATTTTTAGGTCTTTGAATTGAAGTAAACCTACTTTCATCAAATATTGCATTTCTTGACTCTATGATAGTATTTATCGAAACCGAGTCATTTGGTTCAATTATCATGAACCTATATGCTTTACTATTATGAGTATAACCTAGGAATACACATTCGATTCCATTTTCTCCTAACTTTTTAATCTTAGGCTCCGTTAATTTAACGATAGCCCGACATCCCCAAACCTTCAAATAACTAAGGTTAGGTTTTCTATTTTTCCAAAATTCATATGGAGTTGTTAAGCTCCTCTTATTAGGGCATCTATTCAAAATATGACAAGCCGTTAATAAGCCTTCACCCCAATAACCTTTACTCAAACCCGAGTAAGATAACATTCTATTTATCATTTCAGTCAACACTCGATTTTTGCGTTCCGCAATACCATTTTGTTGTGGTGTATATGGCGCCGTTGTTTCATGCACTATACCTGTTGACTCGAAGTAATGAGGACTATAATATTCTCCTCCCCGATCCGTTCTTAGGATTTTAATATTTGTTTCACATTTTAATTCTACTTCTTTCTTATAGATTTGAAATTTATCTAGAACTTCATCCTTTGAATGCAACAAATATACATAACAAAATCTAGAATAATCATCTATGAATGTCACAAAATACTTTTTGCCACCTATGGTAGGGGTACTATGCAAGTCACATACATCGGAATGAATTAATTCTAATAATTTTGTTGTTCTTTCAACTTTAGGAAATGGCTTAGCAACTATTTTAGTGTGCATACAAGTTTTACATTTATCAAGATTTTTATCAAAAGTAGGTATTAAATCTATCTTAGCCATATCAAACATTCTACGGTAATTAACATGACCTAATTTATAATGCCATAAATAAGGAGAATCAACAACAATATAAGCCGAAACAAATTTATTGATATTGAGTTTGAACATACCATCACACACATATCCTTTTCCAACAAAAATACCACCCTTAGACAAAATAAAATTATTTGCTTCAAACACAAGCTTAAAACCAAACTCATTGAGCAACCCACCGGACACAAGATTCTTCCGCACTTCCGGCGCATAATACACATTACGTAAAGTAAGCGTCTTGCCGGATGTGAAGTTGAGTTCCACGACTCCTTTTCCCTCCACACGTGCCTTGGAAGCGTTCCCCATGTAAAGAGCATTTTCATCTCTTTCAACCGATTCAAGAGTTTTGAAAAGTCTCTTGTCGTTACAAACATGTCGGGTCGCACCGGTATCAATCCACCAAGCCCCACATTCTCCAAGGATAGAGAGTTAATTTCCGAAATCATGGCGACAAACCTATCATTGGCGCCTTGTGCATCCTCACTCGTTCTTAAAGTGTCCTTGTTTCCCGCAATGGAAACATGCACCTTTCTTCTTTTTGAAATTAGGACTATTCATGACACCATACGGTTTCTTTTGATAATTATTATTATAATTATTGAATCTCTTTTGTCTATTATCATTATTGTTACTACGCAACATGGACTTCACTATTCGGAATTTTCTTTTCCAAATTTTCTTGTTTGCGATACTCTTCCTCCAAACGGAGTCGAGTCGCCAAGTCCTCCAAAGATATGTCTTCCTTAACTTGCTTAAGAGAATTCTTAAATTCTTTCCATGATGGTGGTAACTTATCAATAATTAATGAAACCACAATAGACTCGTCCATTTTCATATTATAGTGAGTAAAATTATTCAACAAACGTTCAATCTCATAGAATTGTTCAAGGACGGCCTATTGTCTATCATCTTAAAATTATTAAAACGGCTTACAATGAACTTCTTACTAGTTGCATCCTCCGTCATGTACCGCTTCTCGAGTTTGTCCCATAACTCTTTTGCCGTCTCCACGACTTGAAATATGTCGAAGAGTGAGTCCACCACGCCATGCAAGATGTGGCCGCGACAAAGAAAGTCGTCGTTCTCCCATTTCTTCACGTCTCGCACATGTGCCAAAGGCGGATCTCCTTGTCCTTCAAACACCGGTTTTGGCGAGTCGATCATGTAGTACACCTTTAGGGAGGTGAGGAGAAACTTCATTTTTCTTTGCCATCTCAAAAAATTCACACCGTCAAACTTCTCCAACTTATCGGTAGTCATCTCCTTGTGGGCAGAAAAACCGCCGGTTGCCAACGGAATCATCGACATCTTGAAATACGGGAATTAAGCCTAAAGATTGTTGGTGTTAATATGTCGAAGCTCCCGTTAAAACCGGTCTTGTTACACAAAGAAAACTGTCGCACAAAAACTCAAAATCTGAAATTCGTTTGTCTCGAGCGCTTCAAGAAATAAAGCTGTCCTTTAGGCTTAATTTGTCCCCTAATTGTGCAAAACGGGTCTTGACGAACTTCCTTCCAGGATATCTCGAGTTATAGTTGACGGCAAGATGCACAACTTGAAGTCAACCCCTTAGAACTAGGGCCGATTCAAAGAAGTCTTGATCTAGAGTTGTTAATGGAGGAATTTAGATTTGTAGAAGAGAAAAATATGATAAAGATGATTTTTTGGATGATCTTATGTTCTTTCAAACATTGGCCTTATATAGGCTTTAAGGATACATCATCACTAATACATACATGTTGATAAGTTCATGAATTACAATTCTCAATATGATTCATGGACTTTAACCAATAAATATCACATTGTCCCAGGCACATATTTCAACACAATGCATGTATCCAAAGGCTCAAGAATAATCTAGAAAAACATGTGTTAAATATCATAATAATTATTCTATTGAATTATTTTCATTCTAGATTATATGTCACATGATTAATCAGTCTTAATTATTTGTGACCACTTGTGCACCACTTGCAACAAGATATTTTATCATTATTATTTCTCTTTTACTAAATACAAAAACAAATTTATTTTGAAAAACTCCAACAGAAAATGGATGATTAGATCAAATCAATGAAATATGTAAAAGATCTGGACGAAAATAAAGTGAGAATTAGAGAGAGAATATTGGAAGAGGAAGTCGTGGAGGAGGGAGAACATGAGCATAAAAAGATAATCAACCTCAAATATGGAATATTATTTTGTCAGGAAGTGCAAACATTTTTTTACTGGAGGGGATTTAGAGGAAGTGGAATCATTTTTACTGGAGTAGATTTAGAGGAAGTTCAATAGATTTTTACTGGAGAAGAGACAGGCAGCAGAGACCAGACAATAAAAGTAGTGAAACAGAATAAAAACAAAAGATTCCGTTAGAGTGGAAATTTATTCATCCAACACCAATCTCGATGTACATCAAACCGTTAGAGGGTTCATGCTTTCAAGAAATCCATTTGATCACTATAATGCAAGCATGATCCTCTGTTTTCTTTTCATTTTTAAAAATAAATAAAATTACTATTTTACAACTGGACTTCAATGAAGTTGACTAAGTGACATAACAGACCAAGAATTATTCCCCCATTGAAATCTGGACTAAAAAAGTTGTTTCATTTAATTTTACATAAAAACTAAGAATGAGAGAAGGAGAAACAAAAGAAAAAAAGACCACGTTTTGGACTCATGAAAGGCTGGGAGTATGGGCAAGTCACGGAAAATAGTAAAAAGCAAACAGCTCCGTCAAGGCCTATCTTTATTCATCCAACATCAATCTCGATGTACATCAAATGGTTAGAAAATTGAAAACATGAACCCTCTGGTGCTTTTAAAAGCAAGATAGCCTCTCTCTCTTTCTTTCTCTCTCTCTCTCTCTCTCTCTCTCTATATATATATATATATATATATATATATATATATATATATAGGGAGAGGATATATAGACCAATTTTTCTGCGCATAACAGAACTTTGAAAATGTCCGTTTCTGCATCCGTCCGCTCCGTCTCATTAAAATTTGCCGTCTGCCTCTTCATTCGTCCATTTCATCCCTTCTCTCCTCTCCTCATATCTCTCATGTACATAATAGAAGAAACGTGCAAAGCCTCTTTCACCACCAGAACCAGAGCTCTCTTGTCCAAAGCACTCGCCTGCAGATCTCTCTCAAGCGAAGACAAAGCTAGCTGCTCTGAAACAAAACCTGGAGCATGCGGAGTTCTGTCCAAGCTCGCTCCTCAGCAACGCCTGCAGATTTCTCCGGCCTGAAATTTCGAATTTGACAGAACTGGCGACACGAAGTTCTCGCTTGGACGGAAGCAAACAACGAAAATTTTATATATATATATATATATATATATATATATATATATATATATATGCTGAATTAGGTTTATTGATCTCAGGTAGGGCAATTAGGTATTAATTAGGGGTTTTAGGTGTCAATTAGGGTTATCAAGTTCAAATTAGTTTCGAATTATATATAATATTATCTTAGTCTGTAGATATTAGCAGTATTTTGGATGAATTAGGTCTGAGATGGGTTTAATTATGGTGCGTTGGGTCTAAATTAGGGCTATATTTGGGATCTAAATTTCATTTTTTTATGTGTTTTGTGTGAATTACTTATTCTCTTAATTTTTTTTAACTTCTGTTT